>RJVU01046259.1:2023151-2042206 GCA_003731715.1 Anabarilius grahami | reverse complement strand
GTGTGCAATGAATCTAAAATATATGAAAGTTTAATTTTTATCATTACATTATGGAAAATAATGAACTTTATCACAATATGCTAATTTTTTGAGAAGGACCTGTATATTTGACTTATTCACGATACAGCACTAGCCTCGAGTACCTTATTGCTTTTATAAAATGGTTACCACACAATACAAATATTAAAGCCAAAAATATCAATGCAATTTTCATAAAGTAAACTTTTACTAAAAGCTTTCCTTCCACCAGAAACAATAGTCCCTGACCGTGAACAGCAACAGAAGTTACCACCAGTAGATGGCAGCAAAGACTGTCTTTATGAGTGTGTCAGTCAGTAGCGAAGACTTTTACATTGAAAAGACTGAATTGTTGTGAACACAGAACAAGACGCAAATGACAAATACTTTGACTAGTGCTGTCAATCATGGGAAAACCCCATAACTGTTAAAAGGACAAGATGATACATCGGACATTTAAACAGATTTTTTGTTATGAACATACGACTGACCTGAAGGAAAATGCTAAATCTGAATGCAGGTAATAAACTCGCTCACTCGATCTCTTCTCACAATACTCTTCTACATGATGCAGTAAGCTTCAATGAACAATATCAATTGAGAACAAACTGTTTACGTTGCTAAGAGTGGTTGCTAAGGGTGTTGTGTAGTGATACACAGAACCGTTGGGTGAAGCGGTCATAGCCGTGTTTTATCGTGAATAAAACACAGCTATTGACCAATCAGAATCAAGGACAGGAACTAACCATTTTATAAATATATATATATATATTATTGTGATGAAATGAGTCAAGAATGAGATATCACAGCTCAGGATACAGTACTGCTTACAATATTATGTTGTATATAGCACATTTAATAAAAATGTGACAATTTGCAGAAATTTTGGTAACACTTCAGTTTATAGGGTCCAATTTTCACTATTAACTGCTTATCAGCATGCATATTACTAAGATTTTGGCTGTTTTTTAGTACTTATAAAGCACATATTAAAGGTGGTACAGAGGATCTTTTCATCGACTGAGTTTTTGAAATGAGCGCATGCGTAAGAACAACCCCCCTCCATTTCGAAGGAACGCCTCCCAAAACTCGTGCACGAGTATTGGAACACGAGTGTTTACCACCGGCATTCGCTGTGACTGTGCTCAACATACAGCGATTGTTTCCTGCTCCTGAAGCAGATTTATATACTTTCACATGGAATTTGAACACCGACTGTAATCGCAGACTGAACGCAACTGGCTCTGACTGGACGCGTTTGAGCGCGATCAGTCATAAGTATCAATTTACATTCATAATCGGCCTTACAATCGTTAAGTGACCACTTAGTGGATTCATTATGTCGGACTCACCGCAGGTAACTCATAATCTGCAGTTGTTACTCCTGTCTCCTGACAAAAACATTGCATGGGGCGCCTGTAGAGTGTGGAAAGTTACTGGAGCGCGCAGCCGCGCGTCTCTCACAAGGAACGTCATGGCAGTGATTGACAAGCCAGAGGGCCAATCGTTTACGCGATGATCGCGTAAATGATTGGCTGATGTTTTTAAGGCCCTACCTCGTGCACAGATGATGTATATTAATAATATTCCTTTGAGTGCACCTAATATATAGTCTTTTATCAGTTAGTAAAGACAGTTTCAAGTAATATTGCAAAAATGTATAAAACAAAACATCCTCTTTAGCACCTTTAATGCCTTTTTTTTCATGACCATATTCTACATGCCTTAATCCTACCCAATACCTAAATTTAACAACTACCTTAATAACTATTAATAAGCACAAATTAAGAGTTTACTGAGGCAAGGTCATAGTTAATAGTGAGAATTGGACCCTACACTAAAGCGTGACTGAAATTTTGTATGTTTTTTATTTTATTTTACAGTAATAAAACACAACACACACAAAAACCTAAAACAAATAGCAACATAATTCATCACAAAATAATGAAAATACAACCACATTGCTTAACAAATCACAACTACCAAAGACACAGAATCCACAGAGTAGAGTGACGTTTCATTGTAAGTGTGTTATGAATTTCCACTTAAATCTCTATCCAAACAAAACTAAGAACCATTCAATGGAACAAAAGGAGTGCAAATGCCAGTTGATCCCATGTCTCAGAGGAAATCCACTGAGAACTGCTCGTCTAAACAAAGGACTTGTGAGTTTTATGCTGCATATGTTTTAGTTCTGTTGCCCTCCGCAGTCCCTCTGTTATCAGTCACATGCACAATTACAGACAAACTACACAAAGACACTTGTGAAACAGAAATGCAATGTATTTGACGGTGTGTGTTTTAGTGAGCATGTGTGTTTGAAGTATAGCCCTCACACAAGTATGCGCATGTCGAGTGCACATGCTTTTCCATTTGAGTCATTCTGAAAGGCTTCTCCATGATGAATTATTGATATCACAAAACCGAACCCACAAGGCAACACACATTATAATTGGTGAAGCAGCAGTGGATGGTGTGATTTACTGCAGGGTTATTTCTGCATGTGTGGGGAGAAAAGGATGCATTTGAATTGATTTATTGCACGTCAGCATTCAATGCATGGCGACATTGTTAGTTTACTTTTTTATTCTTAGTCTTGTTTTCTTTACAGTTCTCCCTGCCTTTGTTCTCATCTTTCTCACCTTTCCCCAGTCACTTTACTCTTTTCTTACCAATTCGTTTGCCTCCGGCTCTTTTCTACTCGATATCGCACCTGAATCTTTCTCATCTTTGTCATTGCAGAATGAACTCTGAAGTCAGGACGTGCCATGCAGAGAGCGATAAAAATAGAAAGACTCTCATTAGAAAGACAATGAAGTAGTATATCCACAAAATAATTTTTAAAAATATTGCTCTTTTCTATGTTGTGAGAGGGGATGAGATAGTCTAGACCTCCACAGGTTTGTTTACTCGAGTTCAGACTGATAAACACTCTACTGCCAGACTGAAGGGTCTCCTAAGAGCGTTTCTTACACTACACTCGCCATCACTGTAAGCTCAGAGGATGTGTGGAGATCAGTGAGAGCCTCAGATACAGTCCTAATGGAGAACGAGAGAGAAAAGAGATGTGGAGGACTTTACGATGACTGTAAACAACAGCAGAAAGACAAAGACACAGGAGGTCCATCGAGACCATCTACACTTCCGGGTCTTTTCTGACAATGCTAAAATCACATGTATTACAAAAACGGATTGTTCACAAAATAGGACATGAGATGCAAAAAAATCCAGCGAAACTATATAGTTACCTTAATCCCTGTAGGTACCTTATATTACCAAGTATTTTCTTAGGTAAGTACACTGTAAGTACATGTAAATGCACGTACTGTAAAATAAAGCACAATCGAAGACGCTACTGTAAGTTGCTGTTTGAACGGGACATTTCAAGTCTCACACCTGTAAGTAAATGCAGTTGTCAATCCCAAAAACTGACAGTGTGAATGTAGCCATTGTTACGATGAATGAACATCTTAAATTCAGCACAAAAATCTATATTTGCCAACAGTGGCCATGTTTATGGAAGCTTGTTTCCGTCATTAAATAAAAAAATAACAAAGGTTATTGCGACTTTTTATCTCACAATTCTGACTTTTTTTTACAATTGCATCTTATAAAGTCAGAATTACAAGATATAAAGTCGAAATTCTGAGAAAAAAAACATCAGTCTTTTTTCCCACACAATTGGACATTATAACACGCAATTGCGAGTTTATATCACAATTCTGACTTTATCTCACAATTCTGACATTATATCACACAATTCTGACTTTATATCACAATTCTGACTTTATATCACAATTCTGACTTTATATCACACAATTCTGACTTTATATCACACAATTCTGACTTTATATCACACAATTCTGACTTTATATCACACAATTCTGAATTTATCTCACAATTCTGACTTTATATCACACAATTCTGACTTTATATCACACAATTCTGACTTTATATCACACAATTCTGACTTTATATCACACAATTCTGACTTTATCTCACAATTTTGACTTTATATCCCACAATTCTGACTTTGTCACACAATTCTGACTTTATATCACAATTCTGACTTTATATCTCACAATTGAAACAATTCTGACTATATCACACAATTCTGACTTTATATCTCACAATTCTGACTTTATAACTACAAATTCTGACTTTATATCACACAATTCTGACTTTATATCACAATTCTGACATTATATCACACAATTCTGACTTTATATCACACAATTCTGACTTTATCTCACAATTTTGACTTTATATCCCACAATTGTGACTTTCTGTCACACAATTCTGACTTTATATCACAATTCTGACTTTATATCACACAATTGAAACAATTCTGACTATATCACACAATTCTGACATTATATTTCACAATTCTGACTTTATATCACAATTCTGACTTTATAACTCACAATTGTGAAAAAAAAGTCAAAATTGTGAGATATACTGTAAACTTGCAATTGCGAGAAAAAAAGTCAGAATTGTGAGATAAAAAGTCGCAATTACCTTTTTTATTTTTTATTTAATGTCAGAAACAAGCTTCCATACATGTTAAATCCAATAATGTGTGAGAGAAAAGGAATATCTAACTCTTTAGAGATTGACTTTTCATAGGTTTAATTCCCAGGAAATCAACATATTGTTTGGTAAAATGTATACACTGAACGTAAATAAATAAGAAGGTAAATATTACTCCAAAATCTGTTTAATGATGTTAGGTGCAGAAAAACAAAAATGTAATTCTATTCAAGCCCATATAATGACACTGAAACACACACAATTAGCTACAGAATTTTTAAGCAATCTAAGCCATTTAAAAAAATTTAAAAATAAAACACTACCTTTCAAAAGTTTGGAGTGAGTAAGGTTTTTTGAAAGAAATTTAAACTTTTATTCAGAAAAGGAAACATTAAACTGATCAAAAGTGACAGTAAAGACATTTATAATGTTACAAAAGCTTTTTATTTCAAATAAATGCTGTTCTTTTGAATGTTCTATTCATCAAAGATTCCTTAAAAAAAAATGATCATGGTTTTCACAAAAATATTAACCAGCACAACTGTTTTCAACATTGATAATAATAATAAATGTTTCTTGAGCACCAAATTAGCATATTAGAATAATTTCTGAAGGATCATGTTACACTGAAGACTGGAGTAATGATGCTGGAAACTTCACAGGAATAAATTACAATTTAAAATATATTAAAATAGAAAAGAGTTATTTTAAATGGAAACATTATTTCACAATATTATAGTCTTGGTGAGCACAAGAGACTTTGTTCAAAAACACAAAAAATCTTACCGACCCCAAACTTAATGTAAATATGTAATATATAAAGTATCTTGTACACAATGTCCTTTCCCAGTCAGTCTCTCTGGAGGACTGTCGAGGGGGTGGCAGTGCCCGTCTCTGTCCCTCCTGGGCTCAGTCTAAGATTCCAGCTCTGGCATGATCTGATTCAGAAATACGATGAGATCAGTGGGTTTACTGTAGGAAATGACAATGGAGAGGTAATGATATATGCTTTCGTGGAGACACACACACACACAGAGAGACCTTGAGAGACTGATATTAGCCTCTATGGGGCATTCAGTACACTGTCCCACACCGTCTGCCCGGCAGCAATGTGGGATATCTGATACAAAAGCCAATTTATCACAGAGAAAAAGGCAGAGAATGAAGATAGTGACAATACTGTCCCATAATTATGGCTTTATGATAATAATTAACTTCAGATGTATTAACATCAGTTATGTCATAAGCATTACTTGGTTTCTAAACCATCCACATACTATAAAACCTGATAATATCAGATGTTTTATTAAAACAATCATTTCACTAACTAGATTTACTTTCTTTACTTTCTTCTGGACACACTTAAATTTTTTTTATTATTTCCTCATTAGAAGAAGTGCTGCGGCATTAACTAGGATATAGCCACTTGTTAAGCAATTAAGGTCTAAATGGTTATTTTGCACAGACGCTCTCGGTCCCTGATGCTCTGGTGCTGTGGAGGCACTAATTAAAGACGGTTTCACACGTCTGTGAGGTTTTACAAAGCTCATTATTGTAAAACAGCACCATATCAAAGAGATCAATGATATGAATTGGCACAATTAGATGGTACATAAACAGTGCAAAGAATGTGAGGATTCTCTCTCAGGGGGATTTATTTGTTAATGAGCTACATACTTCTAAGAACAGATATAGTTGAGGCATTTAGAAAAATCTAAAATATAAACACTACATGAAAAACTTAAACTTAAAAAACAAACAAAAATTTGAAATGATGCCTTGGCAACAAACTGATATAAAATAAGTTTAATCTTAAGTACTTAAAAGTTGCACTAAAACTGAAATAAAAACTAGAAAAACTAAAAATCACAAAAATAAAAAAAGCTAATTCAAAATATTAATAAATACTATACAAATAATACTAAAATAACACTGGTTATTATGGAAGCTTGTTTCTGCCACTAAATAAAAAATAAGAAAAGATAATGACTATTTATCTCAAAATTCTGACTTCTTTTCTCACAATTTTGACTTTTTTCTCGCAATTTTGAGTTTATATCTCGCAGTTCTGACTTATTTTATCATAATTGTGAGATATAAACTTGCAATTGGAAGTTATAAAGTCCAATTCTGAGGAAAAAAATTATTTTTTTTCTCATTCTGACTTTATAACATGCAATTGCGACTTTATATCATGCAATTCTGACTTTATACCGTGCAATTCTTAGAAAAAAGTCAGAATTGCAAGATAAAAAGTCATAATTACCTTTTTTATTTTTTTATTCAGTGGCAGAAACAGGCTTCTATAGGTTATGGAGTCAGAATAGTATCAAAAGGTGCATTTGTAAATTTTCACGTGCTTGAACCACCTTGGATTTGTTAGTTTTTGTGTGTGTATTTTGAAACTTTTCTGGGAGGTTTCAATTTTGACATTATTTTGTGTGTATTTCACTGTTTAAGTGCAATAAGCAGCAAAGAAGAATTGAATTTAGTACTGAGAGGCAGCTTCATGTGTGCACTTTGGGCGTGAGCACAAAATCTGCGGGAATTTGTAAAATTATGCGCAATACGCGCAATCCTACGCCGAAATTTAAACCATGTAAAACCAACAATATTAATCCAGAGCAATTGAAACAAGTGAGTGAGGGGAGGCGGGTGTGTGTGTCAACTCGCTGTCAGAGAGATGAGAGAGCGAGAAATCGCAGCTGGCATCGTGTATCTGTTCTGTGGAAAATAAGTATTGGAAGCATTTCAGATATTTCACTATGTATTGAAAAATCAATATTTTTGACAACTCTACATTTGCACTTAGTTTATTATTTCAAATGCCTTTTTAAAAGACTACAATTGAAAAATGTATATATATTATGTATAAAATTCAACCCTCCAAAGTAGGAGTGACTGCGTGACACACCACTGCTGAAATCCACCCGCATTTGGTGGGTTGGCGGGTGTTAAGGGTTAATTCACCCAAAAATAAAAAATAATGTCATTTATCACTCACCCTCATGTCGTTCTACACCCGTAAGGCCTTCGTTCATCTTCGGAACACAAATTAAGTTATTTTTGATGAAATCCGCTGGCTCAGTGAGGCCTCTATTGCCAGCAATGCCACTGAACTTCTCAAGATCCAGAAAGGTACTCAAAACATATTTAAAACAGTTTATGTGAGTTCAGTGGTTCAATCTTAATATTATAAAACGACTTTTTGTGCGCCAAAAAAACCCGACTTTTCAACGATATCTAGTGATGGCCGATTTCAAAACACTGCTTTGAATCTTTTGTTTCGAATCAGTGATTCGGAGCACCAAAGTCATGTGATTTACTGCCACTAACACTTGGTGGGTTTGGTGTGAGAGATCCAGACAGACAGAAAATAAAGGGGGAATTAGTGTAGTCTGATGGACAAAAATGAAACGCTTTGTGGCAATTTCCCCACTGACCTCTCTCCTCAGCAGCCGTACACATATGATTGTGGTGGTAATTGCAGTGCCCGCGGCATGTCTCTCCTCAGTCATGACAGTGCAGTAAGAGGATGGCCTGCTGCTACAGAGCTTTCAGACAGAATGTCTCTTTCTGGCCTCCCACTTTCACACAGACGGCCAGTGTGACAGCTCCTGCTCTTGAAAGCCGTGCCACCATTGTGAGAGTATCTCCCACAGTGCTGACAACTCATAAAGAAGCGGCACTTGTGGCAAAACCCAAAACAGATGAAATGCTACAGGAAAAAGACTTGCCCGGTTGGGTCACATCAATTTACTGGTGTGAAACACATGATTTTACAGTTATATCGACCAGGAGCCTTGAAAAGATGAGTGATCAGCATGCTACCAAGCAAAGTCTTTATGATCTGAACGCTTCCTTGCATTATGATTCATCATTTTCCCTTCAAAAATGGCTTTTTTTTCAATACACAGAGTAGTATATTTTTGTCCTTCCAGGCATATCTATTGCAGTGTCCCTGGTCAGGTCAGGATCTCGTGAAGGACATTTTCTTTACTTCATCCAGCACTGGCTCAAGAAAATGAGAGCTTAACACATACTAGGAAGCGACATGTTGCAAACACATCCTGCCAAAAGCACAATCCTCACTGAGACTTTAGTTTCTGTTGCTCAGGCAACTCTTGAAAATAAAAATGCAACTTCTACAACAGGGAGACTGTTTACAGTCCAACTTGAAATCTTTGACAGCTTTAGGTAAATAAAATCTCTGCTATAGCCTTTGCAGATTCCATCCGCATTTAACTTGAAATATTGATTGTTCAATTTCTAGCAAATATAATGGTACCCAATTAAATGGTCACTTTTTCAGTTTACGGATTCACAATATTGACCATATCTGTGTTATAAATTGTATGGGATGTTCATAATAAATGTATTTAATGTAATATAAGTTCATATAAATGGCAGTTCTTAAATACCATTCTAACAGCATGTCCTAACCAGACACAATACAATAAGATTCCAGTGACAAGCAATTTGTCTGTCCACACCAGACGTGACACGACTACGAGACGTGAAAAAATCAATCAAAAATCACAGCCAATCAGAAGAGTGTGTGGGTGGAGTCTCATTGCAAGAGCACTGCACTTGCAACAAAATGGATAAATAATCAAATTCATAAATATTACACCATTTTAACATTATTAAAAATGCATGAGTGAAACAATCTTTGTCATAGGATAAACTTGTTTGTTCACACTGAGTTCAAAGTTTGAATGTTCTTGTGGTCTTTAATTTATTTTCAAGATCTGAAATGAATTATTCATTGTCGATTTCAGTATGGCTATAAAAGTCATGCAAAATGGCATTTTCATACTTTGTACATTATTTTCCAGCTGCGACGTTGCAGAAATAGAAACCATTTCTAAAATAGAATCCCGTTGCTAGTTGTGTATCGCCGCGGCTGGTTATGACAAAAACTGTGAATACCATGGAAAAAAAAAATTTTTATCACGTGTCGCAGCATTGTGTCTGATTAGGATATGGTGTAAGGGTTCATTTAGTAATCTATGACGTAATTAATTTTCAATAGTTTTTTATTATTTATTATATTTTAATCTGCTTGACTACAATGGCTGGTTTCTCTGATATTTAAGAAAAACGTAAATAAATAAATAAATAAAACACTATTTATTAGCCTTTTCAGAGCAATAACATAAATATTGATGTATGTAAATGGAATATTGTCAAAAGACTCAAAAATACCAAGATATTGGCCCTACTGAACATTGATTATTATGAATATTATTTTTGTTGAAATATATGCAAAACAGTATAGATTTATATTGGCATATCAGTTTTCACTTTTCAGCCATAACACAACATTGGCACTCAATATCAGAAAAATGGATAACACTTTACAATAAGGTTTTATTTGTTAACATTAGTTCATTAGTACATTAGTTAAGCATGTACTAACAATGAAAAATACTTTTAAAGCATTAATCTGAATTCATGTTCATTTCAATTTACTAATATCTAATTAAAATCTAAATTTGTATCTGTTAATATTTAATGGCCTTGAGCTAATATGAACTAACAATGAACAGTTGTATTTTTATGAACTAACATTAGTAAAGATTAATTAAAACTCAACTCTCTCGTGAATGTGTGGACAGCTGTTACCAGAAGCTAGTGATTGCAGTTTATAAAGTTATAAACATGGATATTTTTCTTACAAAAACCCATCGCTTTGCTTCAGAAGGCCTTTATTAAGGCCATTCACTCCCAAGTGTTATAAAGTGTCACCAACAATTCTATGTTGGTACATTCCTAATTTAGAGCTAACAATGTCTCACTGGATAATTTTCTAACCTTTAACCTTCAACAAATTGGCTGACATGTTTAAGTGATGAATGACACAAGTTAAATTAGAGTCTCAGTACAGCCGACTGTCACACATGAGGATTACCCAGCATCCTGGCGCTCCAAACACAGATCACACAAACAAGGATTTGTCAAGATTAATGCAGCAGATTTCAGTTGTTCTGCCTGAGCCAGAAGAATTAAATCCCCTCATTGGATAGTGAAGACTGACATACGAGGAGTTTGGTGTTACTGTACTTGAATAGGTGTGTGATATTGAACAATATTAAACTACTGTATTAAGGAATCTGTGGCTTGTCAGTACTTAAACTACCCTTTTAAAAATGTAGTTAGATGCCCTACAAATGGGTCAAATATATTTTAGCATTTATCTAGCACAAAAACTGAATTTAAATAAATATTTTGCCTCAAAAAGAATACACATGGTTAAAATGAGTGAATTAGTTTATTTGATCAGTGAATCAGTCATCCAGATGTGGTCAGGTACATCTATTATTCTAACTCTTCACCATATATTTGCAGCATTATTCACACATAAACTGCGTTGTGACAACTGGGCCTATCACAGTTGTTTGTGATTACAAGTCAAGTCAACTTTATTTCTATAGAGCTTTGTACAACACAGACTGTTTCAAAGCAGCTGCACAGTTATAAACAGAAAAAAAAACAATGCAAACTTCATCAAATATAAGACAAAATCTAATTCTGCTGTAAAGCAGATCTACAGAAGACAATAGTTCCATCATTGAAAACAATTCAGTTTAGATTTTCAGTTCAGTTCAATAAAGTATGTAAAGTTCATCATTATTAAATGAGTCCTATTCAGCTATAGGCAACTCTACAGAAGACAAAAGTGTCGCTATTCACATGGATCAAAAAGTCAGTTCAATAACAGTGTTGATTGCAAAACTCATCATTATTACATGATTAAAACACTTTACAGAGACTGCAGGCCAGGGGCAGATATTCATTTATATTCCAAGTACTTAGAATGAATGGATTTAGGCAAATATACCTTCTTTTATACTAATCTCTACTTAAACTAATAACGTATTCCGTATTGTGTCATATGGATTTTAAGGGTTTGAGAGTGGACACTATGACAAAGTGTGCGTGTGTGTGTACAGTTTAAGAGTGCCTACAGATGTGTTTCCTCCAATAAGTCTGCTGTGACATATTCCGCTTTGGACCTTCTTGCTGTCCGTTGGCTGAGTGGGAGGATTGATTTCATCATCAAAGTGCACCAGTGAGAACAGCCACAGGCAAGCAGATAAAGTAGACAAGAGAGGAGTTTAAAAATATCACACATACACAATGGATGTACCGTTATGCTTTCATCTCACTGCAAAACAGCACTCAAAAAAGTAAAGAGGTTTTCACACAGTGTAAAATTAAGCTACTGAAAATGAAAATGAAGCAAATGAAAACAAGACAAGACAAAATAGAGCAATATAGAGGGTTGGAGAAAAACAAGAGTCATATGATGATATTTTAATGGTTTCAGATTGATATTGTTATTCTTAAAGAATTGAATTAGCCACTAAAATGTTATTTCTTCATGCCTGCTTACGCCAAGAAAGATAACTATGAAGTATAACAATAACTATATTGGCGTCCACACCGACGGAAGATATCGTTCTGTTTATTATGAGCACTGCAGTTTTGTCCAGTAGCTCCTCACTATTGGATCCAGATCCAGGGGGTGGAGATGGGTAGGTTTAGGGATCAGTGTTTGGTGTGGAAATCAGTACTGTGATTGACATGACCAATAAAATCTTAAGAATCGGCTGCAGGCCGGAATTAGCCTGGCTTCTGATTGGATGTCCACCACAGACTGCAGCAAGACACTTCTCATATGTAAAGTGGGAGGAGTTGGATCTGGATAAACCTCGCCCCCTGGATCTCGTGTTCTGCAGTGAGGACATCATTTTGTCATCTGCCACTTTAAATGCTCAAACTCTTTTAAGATGGATGGATTCTGATTGGCTGTTAATGATTTATCGTTCATAGGAAAAAATCTGAAAGTGATTTCAATGATATTTTTCTTCTGTGTAATTATCGTTATAGTTGTGGTGTTGGCTTCCCTATTCTCATAGAATTAGAATGATTATTAAAACGTTATAGTTATCATTATATTATCGTCTTTGGTGTAAACAGGAAATGCAGGAAAACTTTTCCACAGATATGTATTTTTTGTAATTAATGGGATGAGCTAGACAGGTCTCAGTACTGGCCTTAGCACAGCTATTTCTCATTGCGTGAAACAACAAAACTATTGCCAATATAACAAAAATGTCTCTAAATATCAAACATAACTGAACATTAAAACACTTAAGTTTTATCCTTTACTCAAATAGACATTAATAACGCATTGTGAAATGATTGTTAACTTCCTTTTTACAAATTTAAGCAGATTGAACAGATTAACCTATTTTAGTTAAGTGTTGTTTTTCCACCTGCAAATCTCTGGATTCTTTAAAATTTCACGTTCCTACAGGAAAACAATTCTTTAAGCCCAAAGGTTGAAATCCTCAAGAAACTAAAGCACACACACACACATACACACTCAATCTCACCGCTAGCTCCTCTCTGACAGTACATGTTTGTTTGTGCATGTGGGTTAGTGCTGATCAAGGGATTTCCAGACATGATGAAAGACCTTTAAAATGGTTGTGAAAACATTTCACCATGTCTACAGACACACAAACATGTGATTTGAGAGTTCTGGAATAGGTGAGTGTAGGATAAGAATGTGTTGTCAATGTGTATGTATGTATGTGTTAACCGCTGATGTGAGTGGCTAGTGTGTGTGTGTGGGAAGTGTTTAATGAGAGCCCTCTCTGAAGTGGGGCCAGGTGATATTTGGATGGTGGTGCTTAACCACTGAGCCATGATGGCTGATGACAGGAGAGGGTCGACTGAATATATACGTAGGTGAGGTACAGGTATATGAGTAATATGTGTCATTTGCACACAAGCTTTAAACATGCAATGTAGCCAGCCAGCGGTCCCCACGAGGGAAATGGATTAATAAACATACTAAATGATGTTTTTTTGAAAATGTAAAAATGCAGAATGTTTCCTGTGATGGTTAGGTTTAGGGATAGGGGTAGTGTAGGGGGATAGAATATACAGTTTGTACAGTATAAAAACCATTACGCCTATGGAGAGTCCCCACTAAGATAGCAAAACAAACCTGTGTGTGTGTGTGTGTGTGTGTAGTTATTATAGTTAGTTAATATATTCAAATATTTATTTTTTACTTTAATAATGTAATATATTATAACAAAGCTGAATATTGTGATCCTTCAGACCCCATTCCAATATGCCGAATTGGTGCTCAGGGAAAATGTATTATTATTATCAATGTTTAAAACAGTTGCACTGCTTAATTCTTATATAAAAAGCATGGCCAATCAAAAGAACAGCATTTATTTTAAATACAAATTTCTATAACCAATGTAAAAGTCTTTGCAATCACTTTGAGCAGTTTAAGACATCCTTGCTGAATAAAAGTTTTTTTTTAAAATCTGACCCTAATCAGAAGTATATTTATTGTGTATTAAATTAGAAAGAAAAAAAATCCAAAACAGAAGCATTTTGATTAGTGGTCTCAGAACTACATTGGTAAGTGAAGTGGTTAAAAAAAATCACCTTACACTCTTAAAAACCTCTTCTACATCTTACTGAACTTGTTAGACCTCATATCCAGATATCTCATGTTCCTAACTGAAATAATATTCCTCATATGGTTCTATATCCACATCCAGCTCAGTTTGTAATCTGTATTTGTGAATATTCGAATAGAGCGTCTCCTTACTTGAACTCTTTGAGCCGTCAAAATATGTGCACAATTTAGGCAAAGGGGAAAGGATGCTTGGATGCTGTTGCCATGGCATCACTGTCAATCACATCAGCCCCAACAGTAGTCACAAATTGACCCTTGCTGATCCTTTCTCTTGAAGCTGACAGAATGTATGAGAGAAGAGGGAATGAGGCCAAAGGCAAGGATGGTGCGTAGGAAGTACCTTTTATTTGAATCACTTTCACTGAAGAGATCTCACTCTGTTTTTGGGTCCTTCAGCGGTGAAGTCAATAAAAGCTGGCATGTGGATTATGGGATGTGTCCTTCAAATATTTCCAACAAATCGGTTAAAAATGCATAGCAGTGTGGTGAAGCAGCTATCACGCAGTACAGATGAGGAGTGTTATACTATATGTGTGCGTTATGTAGGTCAGCTGTATTGTGGATATATATGTATAATATTTCACAGCGAGGAGCAGTTGAATACTTCACTGCGCTCTTTGTTCACAGTTGAGTGGGTTTGATCAGCTCAATAGGATAGATTAAGCAGTATGTGGGTCAAACATGACTACTGACTACTGATGTATATCAAAATAGCATCAACTGATGGAAAAAATAATCATGGGTCAACGCTATAACATAATACGTTTCATATATATTCTTATGTCATGAAACTCTAGATGGCGCAGGCTCATGAGTCCTTAACACAAACTGATGATATTCTCAGCGTTAACTACTTGGTACAAGCTGATCGGTTCATGTTGCATCTGCAGCCAATGAGCTGCTGCTCACAACATTTAAATGGCTGGTTAGCATTCACTATAGCAGTTTGCTGCACGCTTTCAGAGTTCCTCTGAAACCCTCCACCTTCCCCAGCTCCACCTGTATAGATCTGCTATGCTGTCTCTAAATATACCTTGTATATACTACTATATACTATAAATACTATATTCTATATATACTGTTTGTATATATATGTACAGTATCTCACAAAAAAGAGTACACCCCTCACATTTCAGTAACTATTTTAGTATATCTTCTCAAGGGACAATACTAGAGAAATTAAACTTGGATATGTTTTAGAGTAGTCAATGTGCTGCTTGTATAGCAGTATAGATTTACTGTCTTCTGAAAAGAACTTAACATACAGCCATTATTGTCTAAATAGCTGGCAACAAAAGCGAGTACACCCTAAGTGATAACAGCTCTACGTCTTTTAACCATGCAAAGCCACATGTTTTTGTCTGCTTGACAGGACCATACAAATTTGTGTATCTTGTTAGCCTGGATGCCAGCCGAACTTAGCCCCGCCCACAACATTTTGAGGTCGGGGAGTTCAGTCTGGACTCGATCCGTAGAGGAGTAATTATGCCCGAACAGAAACTGTTCGGACAAATCACATTGTCAGGGCGATGATTGACAGATTATCACCAGAAACGTAATCAGCCACGTCATCAAAGAGCGCTTGGGTTGAATTAGTTTACAACAATGATGGCTGGTGTTGAAGAACCTGAAGAACTGAGATGTGTAGATTCCGCCATCGCGTCCGTTATAGAAGATATCGACAGATAGAGAATTATCGGAGAATTTGATCGTATATGCATTTACCTTTAATACTTCTCTCAAAAATTAAGCTCGTGTTGGCAAGTACTCTGTGTATACTTAAATTATTTTTACAACACCGGCAAAGATTGTTTACGCTCATCTTCTACTAGTTCCAGCATGTGTGCAGTTGAGTTCTGTTGACAACTATGCGTCGCTCAACACACGTCACTTACTCTGTAGCTCTGATTGGTTGTAGGTCTATCCAATTGAGGTCTTTCCTGGATCGGTTGAAATACGCCCCCGTAATCAAAGCCCAATGGAGCAGTATCAGACTCATATTCAAACTAGAATTGAGTATGACCACGTCAGGCTAGTTTCTTGTATTAGAGCAGTTAAGATTTGGTGCTTTGAGTACAATCCTCTCATTCTGACGAGTGGATGTTCAACATGGCACCTCATGGCAAAGAACTCTCTGAGGATTTAAGAATTAGAATTGTTGCTCTCCACAAAGATGGCCTAGGCTATAAGAAGATCGGTAACACCATGAAACGGAGTTACAGCACAGTGGCCAGGGTCATAGAGAGAGGTTTTCCAAGACTGGTTCCACTCGGAACAGGCCTCGCAAGGGTCGATCAAAGAAGTTGAGACCTTATGCTGTGCGTCAGGTGCAAAAGCTGGCTTAAAAAAAACAAACACATGAGTGCTGCCAGCATTGCTTTAGAGGTTGCAGAAACGGAAGGTCAGCTTGTCAGAATTCAGACCATATGCCGCACACTGCAACAAGTCAGTTTGCATGGCTGTCGTCCCAGAAAGAAGCCTCTTCTGAAGGTGGCTCACAAGAGAGCCCGCAAACTGAATCCTTGCTGAAGACAACCTGTCCAAGAGCATGAATTACTGGAACCATGTCCTGTGGTCTGATGAGACTAAGATAAACTTGTTTGACTCTGATGGTGTCCAGCATGTTTGGCGACGCCCTGGTGAGAAGTACCAAGAAAATTGTGTCTTGCCTACAGTCAAGCATGGTGGTGGTAGCATCATGGTCTGGGGCTGCATGAGTGCTGCTGGGACTGGGGAACTGCGCTTCATTGAGGGAAACATGGATTCCGACATGTACTGTGACATTCTGAAGCAGAACATGATGCCATCCCTTCAGAAACTGGGCCGAACGGCAGTTTTCCAACATGATAACGACCCCAAACACACCGCCAAGATGACAACTGCCTTGCTGAAGGTGAAGGTGATGGAGTGGCCAAGTATGTCTCCACACCTGAACCTTATTTGAGCACCTGTGGGGCATTCTCAAGCGGAAGAATTTGTCTTACATCCAGCAGCTCCGTTATGTCATTATGGAGGAGTGGAAGAGGATCCCAGCAACAACCTGTGCAGCTCTGGTGAATTCCATGCCCAGGGGGATAAAGGCAGTGCTAGATAACAATGGTGCTCACACAAAATATTGACACTTTGGACACAGTTTTGACATGTTCACTTAGGGTGTACTCACTATTGTTGCCAGCTATTTAGACAATAATGGCTGTATGTTAAGTAATTTTTAGAGGACAGTAAATCTGTACTACTATACAAGCAGCACATTGACTACTCTAAAGTACTTACAATTTTCATTTCTATAGTATTGTCACTTGAGAGGTATACTAAAATGGTTGCTGAAATGTGACCGGTGTACTCACTTTTGTGAGATACTGTATATATATATATATGTGTGTGTGTGTGTGTGTGTGTGTGTATTCACTGAACAAAATTATAAACGCAAAACTTTTGTTTTTGCCCCCATTTTTCATGAGCTGAAATACATAGAGACTTTCTCTATGTACACAAAAGGCCTATTTCTCTCAAATACTGTTCACAAATCTGTCTAAATCTGTGTTAGTGAGCAGTTCTCCTTTTCCGAGATTATCCATCCACCTCACAGGTGTGGCATATCAAAATGCTGATTAGACAGCATGATTATTGCACAGGTGTGCCTTAGGCTGGCCACAATAAAAGGCCACTCTAAAATGTGCAGTTTTACTGTATTGGGAGGCCCGGGAGGCCCGGGGGGTCCGGGGGGTCCGAAAACCAGTCAGTATCTGGTGTGACCACCATTTACCTCATGCAGTGCAACAGATCTACTTCACATAGAGTTGATCAGGTTGTTGATTGTGGCCTGTGGAATGTTGGTCCACTCCTCTTCAATGGCTGTGCGAAGTTGCTGGATATTGGCAGGAACTGGAACACGCTGTCATATACGCTGATCCAGAGCATCCCGAACATGCTCAATGGGTGACATGTCCGGTGAGTATGCTGGCCATGCAAGAACTGGGATGTTTTCAGCTTCCAGGAATTGTGCACAGATCCTTGCAACATGGGGCCGTGCATTATCATGCTGCAACATGAGGTGATGGTCGTGGATGAATGGCACAACAATGGGCCTCAGGATCTCGTCACGGTATCTCTGTGCATTCAAAATGCCATCAATAAAATGCACTTGTGTTCGTTGTCCATAACATACGCCTGCCCATACCATAACCCCACCGCCACCATGGGCCACTCGATCCACAACGTTGACATCAGCAAACCGCTCACCCACACGACGTCATACACGCTGTCTGCCATCTGCCCCCATTTATATATATATATATATATACTAAACTATATAAATCTAATTAAATATATGTTTGGCTTCATGTATAAGAAAAAATCTAAATGAGTTTTAATTTATAAAATAAAATATGTCCAATAAAGAGAGGTGTTTTAAAGACATGTTCTGTTCTATGTTTGAAATGTTCTCTGTTTAATGTATTTTTGAATAAATTAATGTCACATAAGGAAATTACAGACTTTTCGTTCAACCCTAAAACACAACATTAATTCACTTATTGTACATGTGAATAATCAATACAGAAAATGCACTTTAAAAAATACAGACTTTTCTAAGAGCGTAGACAAAAAAGTAAGTGTCTGGTCATTTTTTGGTTTACTAAATCTCTGCGTTCTGCACTTTTTGTGACACTTTCCTACAAGCAGCGCCAAAAAGAACAAAATAATATCGATCTCTGCTTTTCCACAATAGCTCAGACTTAACAATCCCTTTATCCCAAGGCCAAACAAGATTAAATGGCAAGAAGTCCAGAGATCCAGCAATACTCAATTTTCAATCTTACCATGAGTGAAAGTGACATCAAAATCGGTCCATCTACTGTACTACCACCACAAAGAAAGGATGCAACCCATGTGTCAGTCGATTAAGACTTCTCTTTTCCTTCCTCTGTGTGTTTGTGTGTGTGTGTGTGTGTGTGTGTGTGTGTGTGTGTGTGTGTGTGTGTGTGTGTGT
>RJVU01046259.1:1978740-2023145 GCA_003731715.1 Anabarilius grahami | reverse complement strand
CCTCACACCTTGTTGCACCATCTAATAAAATCATCTCTCCTGTTTACAAATCACCTGCTGGCCCAACTCACAGCCGGCTCCAGTCACACACACTCACCCGCTTCACCTGTATGTGTTGTGTACAGGCTTTTAAATATCAGACATTACAGAGATACACGGTTTCTCAGTGGCTCCACGCTGTGTTAGTGCACTGAGAGCTGAAAATACAAATGAGGAGCCGTAGCAAAGCTTTTAACACCAATAATAACAAAATATAGACACACACACCAACACAAATGCTCTTATCATCTCAGTAAGCTCCATTAGCCACCTCTCAGACTTCCCTCTGAAGAGTAATACAGCCTCCAGAGAGTCTGTCTTTTCGTTCAGACACTAAAAACAAAACTAATGTTGCTTCTTCTTTCTCTTTTTATCCATTCCTGTTCCAAACTGTCTAACTCTATCTACTATCATGACACACATCTTCAGATGGTTTGATCAAAGGCAACAGTAAGTTCAGCAGAAGAGCACCAAGTTTAGAAGTTCACTGTCATCCTCCAGGTGAAGATGAATATAAATGCTGTATATTCCTGCTGAAAAGCACATTCTTGATTCAGTCGAGGACTATCAATCGATTTAAGGGCAATCAATTTAATTACATGATATGCCAAGTAATTTATACACAATTAAAAGCCCCCGAATGAAAATAATACATTACAGAGACATTACATTATTATGAGTAAAGAATTAAACAACAAGCTAATTTATCACACTAAATTAACAGTTCAAACTGGAAAAAAAACAGCTTAAGGTGGTTTTCTGGTCTAACTACCCACCTTAGGCCATTCTAATCTGTTTTCTCAGCAGGGATGCTAGGTCTGAATCTAGTATGTGTCTAATGAATGCGTATGTAACCATCTGAGAGTCTGAGTTACTTCAGAATGACCTTGCTTTATTAAAAGAACATCATAACTTAAGAGTTACTCAATGCTCTGAAGTATTTGCCAGTTATTAGGAAGATTACAGTGGGCGATGATAAAAAAAAGACCTATTTCTGTGATCTACATCTGTTTCAACCTCCATTCTTAATTAAAGTCAGCATAAAATCAAAATGGACAATTCATATTTTTTATGAAATATTGCAGTGGTTATTATAAGGGATTTATCAAAGCACAACATAATATTTTTTAAAACATGTGCCCTCATAATCTTGTGAGTGCTCTATGTGCATCTGGTGATCAATGTATATGTGAATAAAAGTTACTAAATTAAATCTGTTCATAAAACGATCATGTCTCTTCAGAAGACTTGGATTAAACTGCCTGATTCATTGATTGATTTATTTTACGATATATTTGTGAATGTTTTGAACTATCAGAATTTGAGTTTTGGGTAAACACTTTCAATTCTCGCATTAAAAATATCTTCATTTGTGTTCCAAAGATGAATGAAAGTCTTATGGGTTTGGAGAGACATGAGGGCATCTTTTGGGTGAACTATCCTTTTAAGTTATCTGTACTTAAATATTAAGTTAATTCAAAGGTAAGACCTTTTACTTACGTTTTCATACACACAAATATTTACAACATTGACATATTTTTAGAACTGAAACGTAAAATACTTACGTATTGACAGCAAATTTTTTTAATTATTTATGTATCCACATGTGAATGTGTATAAATTCCCATGTATTAATATTAAAATCGTGGGATTAATGTTTTGGTTCTGTTGTATTCAATTGTCAAATCACTACATGTTTTTAGTCGCATTTATTAAGTGCAGTTTACTCATCTACTTGATATGAAATAAAATTTCTGTTTGTGACTTGTGCAGCAAACTCGGAGGATTACAAGTTAAACATAACTACATTTTAAAACCTTAAAATGAATAACATTTCTGTAATTGTATAACCATTTAGTAATATTTATTTGCTGTGCGACACAGAAGGTGTTTTCTCCTATGCAGCGACTGACAATACAACCTTGAGATAACGTTACACCAAAACACAACATAAATTCACAAATCACATCAATTTTATTTGTTCGCTGTTCTCCAAATCTTTAGAATCCATATGTTTGCAAGGAACAGATCGAAATTCAGCCCTTTATCCAGCGATCTTCATCTTCATTCTCAGCAGGGACCTTCACGGTCAAAGCCCGCGTTCGTTATGATTCAAATTTCAAAGCTGCGCCCTAGAGAAGCGTTACGTCATGATTTACGGCACTGACATCTAATGCTTATTGGCTCTCTCACCTGCTTCGTCACAGATTGTGACATGCCGTGTTTCAGTGGATTGACATTTGAAATGAGTGCGCGCCTTTTTTCATGGATTATTAAATTAAATTCTGCTCTGTACCCCATAAAAAACTATTACAGAGGACTGCGACTGCAGCTCATCATCATTTGAACCACTTACATTTTCGCAATAAATAAATGATTGTGATTACGCTTGTTGTCATTTTCCTACACATTTTATTTTATTTTTTTAATATTCTGTATAAATTGGGTATGTTTAGGTTCAGGGTTGGGTTTTGGGATCTTACATTTATCTATAAAATGATAAATTATACATATATGACATGAAAGATTCCTAAATATTTAAAAAAAAAATTGCAGTAAAAACATAACAATGCTACATTTAAATGCTGCTAACACGTTCATATTGTACGTTTCAGCACCTATCCAAAAGTACAAAAATTTATGTTTTGTGTCTTTGAAAGTTACATATTAATACCTACGTATTAACAATGAGACCAGGCTGTAAGACCATATTATATTATAAACTTGATAAAAACAAGTTTTGTTAGTCACTTAAATTGGGGCAATTAGTTTCCTCAAATAATTTGAGTAGACTCAACTTATTAGGAATCACAGTGTAGTTTAGTAATAGCATATGCTAGTAAGATGCGGCTTATGTGCTGCCTTTGCTTCGCTGAAACATATTTAGATTGAAAATCTAACCGGAATATTATTGGCTCCTACTCTATATTGTGAAGGGTCCCTGCATAAGGCTGTGGGGTGTCCCATACAGCAGTCCTGCAAACAGTGGCACTGGAAAACCTCACTGTCACTCAAAATTCAAGGATGAGTTGTTCAGACCTCCTCTCTGGTGTACCCCCATCTGTGAGCTCACACTGTCAGTCATCATGTTTGGTACTAGTGCTGTCATCTCATCTCATCTGCACACTAGAGACCAGATGTTATTCTGCTGTCATAATGACCAGAGCTGTCAAAGAGGAACAGAAATCTATTAGGGACACAGACAGTAACTTATACATATAATTTACTATTTGAACCCTATGTTCATAGTTAGTTACTGTAGCTCAATAGCTTTGGTCATTATGAACTTTTTAATTAAAAGAACATGAAGACTCTTCAAAATATATATATATATATTTTTTGTTCAAAAAGTTAAATGAGTTTGGAACAACATGAGGGTGAGTAATTAATGACAGAATCACAATTCTGGAGTGAACTTTTGGGTTCTGCAAAGAGAGCAGTCGAAGAGCATGACCACTGAAAATGGCTTCTCTGCAAAACACTTCCCCATCATGTGGCAGCCATAAAATAACCGGTGCAGAAATGAGAAAAAAGACAAGGTGCAGCATCCGAGGTGCAGAAATTTCTGCTGAGTCCCTCAGAGCATGAAAGATTTAGAGGCACGCAATGGTGGAGGACTGACAGTCTGTTATTTATAGAGCTGTGCACTGATTCAACACGGTCAGCCCGGCACCGTCATATCACTCCCAGCTCTGCCATCAAGAGTTAACACTGCTAACACAGCTGCTACACCAGCTCAACAGATTCAGTGCGGAGGTAAAGAAACCCAGTGCTGGGTCTAAGAGCACGACATAATCCTACAACATTTCAAACCAGGAAAGAAGGAATTAAGGCACTTTCCCAAGCAGCCCAGACTCTGCATATGACTTCAGACCTCTTTGTTGTTTATTATTTGCAAGTGTTAGAATAGCTAAATCCACACATTTAAAAAACGGATGTAACAGCTTTGTCCTTGCATTCGTTCCTACTAGTATTAATCAAATGAAAATGTGAAATGAGAACAATCACAAACAACTCCTTCACTCTTACGAATAGGGTAATGGGCAATATTAGCCAATACACAAATGAATGTCAAAAATCCAGAGGAAAATAGTCTGCCATCTGGCCACCTTTCACAGACTATTTTCAACGTACTACACTCTAAAAAATGCTGGGTTAAAAACAACCCAAGTTGGGTTGAAAATGGACAAACCCAACGATTGGGTTGTTTTGACCCAGCAGTTGGGTTAAATGTTTGCCCAACCTGCTGGGTAGTTTTATTTAACCCAACAATTGTTTACAAATTACTATATGTCTGGCTTAAAATGAACCCAAAATAGGTTGGAAATTAAAAATCAGACTCATAATTACTAGAGGCAACAATAATAATCAAAAAGATGAGCATTTATTAATAAGCAATTTAATAAATGTTTATTGTTTAAATATTATTCAAAAAAAGTATTAATAAATGTTTGTTTATTAAACATATTAATAAAATGTTATTTTCCAACATATTTTGGGTTCATTTTAAGCAAGAAATACAGTAATTTTTAAACAATATTTGGGTTAAATAAAACTACCCAGCAGGTTGGGCAAACATTTAACCCAGCCGCTGGGTTAAAACAACCCAATCGCTGGGTTTGTCCATTTTCAACCCAACTTGGGTTGTTTTTAACCCAGCATTTTTTAGAGTGTATGATTCGGGATAGGCCAATTCTAATTTTGTGTGCTATTTAGAATGGATAGCATGGGAATTGGGATGTAACCCGTGTTACAAAAAAACAAACAAAAAAAAAAACTACATGAACACACTGCCATTATTGAATTTAAAGATTAAATAGTCTTTATTTAATCCCCTTTTAAATGATCAGCATCGGATAACTGTGCTTGATTGGCCATTCTGCAAACTGAATTGATCAAATGTGACAGTAAAGAGATTTATAATGTTACAAGAGAGTTTTAATTTTAAATAAATGTTCTTTTGAACTTTTTATTCATCAAAGTATCCACAAAAAAATATTAAGCAGCACAACTGTTTCTAACACTGATGGTAACAAGAAAGCAACAAATCAACATATTAGAATGATTTCTGAAGGATCAAGTGACACTGAAGACTGGAGTTATGATGCTGGAAATTCAGCTTTGCATCACAGGAATAAATTAAATTTTTTCAAATTTATTTTAAATTGCATTAATATTTCATAGTGTGTGTGTGTATGTGTGTATATGTATATATATATATGCTAATGTGTCCACTGTTGGCACTTTCGGTGGTGAACAGGGGTCAGCATGGGCACACTGACTGGTCTATGCAGCCCCATATGCAACAAACTGTGATGCACTGTGTATTCTGACACCTTTCTATCAGAACCAGCATTAACTTCTTGAGCAATTTGAGCTACAGTAGCTCGTCTGTTGGATCGGACAACACGGGCCAGCCTTCGCCATGACCCTGTCGCCGGTTCACCACTGTTCCTTCCTTGGACCACTTTTGATAGATACTGACCACTGCAGACCGGGAACACCCCACAAGAGCTGCAGTTTTGGAGATGCTCTGACCCAGTCTTCTAGCCATCACAATTTGGTCCTTGTCAAACTCGCTCAAATCCTTACGCTTGCCCATTTTTCCCGTTTCTAACACATCAACTTTGAGGACAAAATGTCCACTTGCTGCCTAATATATCCCACCCACTAACAGGTGCCGTGATGAAGAGATACTCAGTGTTATTCACTTCACCTGTCAGTGCTCATAATGTTATGCCTGATCAGTATATATGTATATATACATATACAGCTCTGGAAAAAATTAAGAGACCACTTAACATTGTGTCACGATCACCATCTGTTCCTGTCACGTTCCTGCTCAATCCGGACTACATTCCCCATAATCCTCTCTGCCAGTCACCTGCACACACTCCACACTAATCACCACACCCAGCTGCAGCACATTTACCGGACTATTTAAGACTCACACTCACACCACCTCACCGTGAAGTCTTGCTAACATTGTTACAATTCTGAGCGTTTATTCCCTGTCTGCCTGTTTTGTTACTGTTTCTGCCTGACTCCTGTTTAACGACCCATTGCTGCCCGCCTCGATCCTTTGCCTGTACCCTGACTACGATTCTGCCTGTCCCTTGCTGTTCCTGTTTACCCCTGTTCGACCCAGCCTGTACGACCATGCTCTCTTTTAATAAAATGCTGCACTTGGATCCCCTGTCTGAGTCTCCATTCGTTACACATTGATTTCTGAACTTGGAGTGGTCTCTTAATTTTTTCCAGAGCTGTATATATATATATATATAGAAAGAGAGAGAGAGAGAGAGAGGGGGGTGTGCATACTTATGCAGTTAGTTATTCCATTCCGATTCATTTTTTATTTTTCTCTGTGTTACTTTGGTTTTCACATATAGGTTGAAATGTTTACATTAAATGTGCAAAAGTTCTGATATGATTTATCTTTGCTTCATTTCATACACTACTAATAAAAAAACACTAATAAAGCATTACAAAATGTGGCTATACATAAATCTAATTTGAAGAGCTAAAGTCTGGACGGAGACATCTTCATTACATTTTGGTTTTAGCTGGCTAGAGGGTTTATTAACATCATGTTTCTGCTTACAGATGTATTCTGGCCGCAATCAATAGAAACCAAACATCATCACGTACATCAGCGATCCTTTTACCACTGCCAGAATAAACAACACAGCTTATACACATGCGTCAGCTGTCATTCCTGAAGATGAGTGAGAGGGAAGACAGGGATTTTTGGGACAGGAGAGGAGGACAGATGTCCAACTCAAAGAAGTCATGCATACAAACATAAAAACGAACAGAAAGGGATGAAAGGCAGAAGGAGCGAGGGACCAAAAGACAGACAACAAGACAAAAATGACTGATTACTTGAGATGGAGTGAAAATAAAATGTAAGAACAATTCCAGAGAAACAACAAGAAAATAGTGTTGAAAAGATTGTGAAAAAAATTATGACTTTAAACAATAAGAAGGAAGTAGAGAGGATTGAAAAGAGAGGCGAGAAGAATTATATTCAGACAGGGTGAAGCAAAGGATAGACAGGAAGAGACAGAGATATTCTCTAGGCTCCCAGTGCAGTGAGCTCCAGGCACCAGAAGTGAGATGTGACTGAATACATTACAGTCAAACAAGAGGAATGTATATCATAACTCAAGTGGCGCTCTCATCTGCCTCTCAGTCTTTCCCTGCACACATTCGCACAGACCAATTAGTCATCCATAGTATGAAACATGAGCTAAGCTAGCCAAACAAACAGCCTTAATTCACACACGCTTTAACAACCGCATCACCATAGGACAGCGCTCATCGAGTGTGTTTGTGTGTTATGCTGTAGAGTCTGGACTGCGGCTCCAGCTGCATGCATGACGAAATAAACCTGCAACAACCTGAACCGCAAACAAGAAACCAATGACAACCATAACTCAAGACTTTCAAAGAGAGAGAGTTGAGATAAGAGAAAAGTGAGAAAGCCAGCTATCACACATAAACACTCATTCTCTCTTTCTCCCTCTCAAATACACTTCAGTATGTAGTATGTATGTAGACCTGTCACAATCATGAGTTTTGTGCTGATGATTAACTGTCATAAAAATATTTGTGATTAACGATTTAATTGGTCACTTACAGTGCCACAAAGCGTTGTTTAACTTGGAATCGTACATAATATAATAACTAGAATAAAATACTTCCATGATTTACTTCAATGCTGTGAAAATGTATGAATTATTAATCAATTATGTTTATATAAGAAATAATATAATATAATAGCAAAATGTGATTGAAATTTAAATGGCACAATTATTGCAGTTATCTCAAATAATTTTGATTAGATCAAATAACCATGATCAGATGATTAATCAATAATCTTGACAGGCCTAGTATACTTTGCACAATATGCTAATTTTCCACATGCTTGTGGTGACATTTATGCATTTTCGCAGCAGTTTCAAAGTCAAATGTCCAGTGAGTGGCGCTAAAAAAGTGCATTCAGTTTTCTCTGAAACAGATAAACATAACCGTGCCAACATTTTATTACACTGATTCAAGAACGCAACCCAAACAAAACAAAAGAACAAAAGAAAATGTGAGATTGAATCATATTTGCTGATAGATGGTTTTTAACAGCTCTTTCTTGAAAGATAGATATTTAAGATATTTTACACAAAATTGGAAGGAACAATTAAAAAAATAAAAAATAATGCTAAAAGTTTGAGCAATGCCTAAACAACAGGCTTTTTTTTTTTTCGACTATAAACTTAACATTAGTTTTTATTTTGATTCCAATTTTGTGTATCCTATTTTTTACGCAGTATATTGTGCAGTATTAATTAATATAATGTATAAATGTATTAATATGCACTATAAGTAATACAACAGAATTCCATTACAAAATTCCATTCCATTCTGATTGTGCTGAGTGATATTTACCAGATTTTTTAATCTGAATTTTTTCTTTGTTTTCTCATAAAAGTACCTGAAGTTGAAGAAACACCCATTTAAGCCTCAGGCTACTGTCTGAATAAACCTGCACACAAATATGAGCACCCATGAGTAAAGATGGCAGCAAGCAAGTTGTGTACTTCCAGAGATTGGGGGTCACATGCCAACTTACTATTGAGTTGAATGGGAATGCTAACGGATAGGTCTCTTAAGGTAATATAAGGGGCTTTCGAAACTGGGTAGTTATAGGAACTAGCCACCAGAACAGTCCCCAGAGAACTAAATATTCCCCTAGGGCCATTTTCCTGGTTGCATTTGCACCCCCTGTATGAACTCTGAAGTGACGTAAGCCAACAAGTGCAGCATTCAACATTGTCAACAACTAGAGGATGGGCGATGCCGTGATCGGAGCTATGTTTTTGTTGTGTTGGGTTTTGGAGATGGAATGTAGTATATGTATGTTATGCGACTGAAAAAGCAAAAAGGAGGGCTTAGAAACTAATTCTACTACAAAAACTTGCTTTGCTACATATCATTGAGCCTGAGAAAAGAACACAACGCCACAAAGCGACTGGTAAATGCCGTTATCATTAGCTTTCTGTATGTTTAAGTCTTATCACTGTTTTCCATGTTTGTGGAGTAAGTACAGTGGTGGTCAGAATTATTGGCACCCTTGGTAAATATGATCAAAGATGACTGTAAAAATAAATCTGCATTGTTTATCCTTTTGATCTTTAATTCATAAAATTAGCAAAAATCTAACCTTTCATTGAAGGAAAAGAATTGAAAGTGTGGGGGGGGAATCACATTATGAAATAAATGTTTTTCTCCAAGACACGTTGGCCACAATTATTGGCACCATTTTATTCAATACTTTTTGCAACCTCCTTTTGCCAAGATAACAGCTCTGAGTCTTCACCTATAATGCCTGATGAGTTTGGAGAACACCTGACAAGAGATCAGAGACCATTCCTTCATACAGAATCTCTCCAGATCCTTCAGATTCCCAGCTCCATGTTGGTGCTTTTTCTCTCCAGTTCACTCCACTCATTTTCTCTAGGGTCAGGTCAGGAGACTGGGATGGTCATGGCAGAAGCTTCATTTTGTGCTCACTGACACATTTTTGTGGTGGTTTTGATGTTTGTTTTGGATCATTGTCCTGATGGAAGATCCAACCACGGCCCATTATTGGATTTCTAGCAGAAGCGGTCAGGTTTTGATTTTTTATCCGTTGGTATTTGATAGAATCCATGATACCGTGTATCTGAGCAAGATGTCCAGGACCTCCAGCAGAAAAATAGGCCCGCAACATTAAAGATGTATATTTAACCGTGGTCATGGGGTACTTTTTATCCATGTGTGCACCAAACCCATCTGGTGGGTTTTCTGCCAAAAAAGCTCTTTTTTTAGTTTCATCTGATCATAGATGTCCCGTTTGAAGTTCCAGTCTTGTCTGACAACTGAATATACTGGAGATTGTTTTTGGATGAGAGCAGAGAATTTTTCTTGAAACCCTCCCAAACAACTTGTGGGGATGTTGGTGCTGTTTGAGCATTTTTTTAGGCTTTCTGAGACTTAAGACTCAACTAATCTCTGCAATTCTCCAGCTGTGATCCTTGGAGAGTCTTTGTCCACTCAAACTTTCCTCCTCACCGCGCATTAGGACGATTTAGAAACACGTCCTCTTCTAGGCAGATTTGTAACATCTTTAGTTGATTGGAACATCTTAATTATTGCCCTGATGGTGGAAATGGGGATTTTCAATGCTTTAGCTATTTTCTTACAGCCACTTGCTATTTTGTGAAGCTCAACAATCTTTTGCTGCACATCAGAACTATGTTCTTTGGTTTTACTCATTGTGATGAATGATTTACTCATTGTGATGAATGCCGGGGCAGTCGTGGCCTAATGGATAGAGAGTCGGACTTGTAACCCAAAGGTCATGGGTTCGAATCTCAGGTCCGGCAGGGATTGTCGGTGAGGGGAGTGAATATCCAGCGCTCTCTCCACCCTCAATACCACGACTGAGGTGAGACCCTTGAGCAAGGCACCGTACCCCCAACTGCTCCCCGGGCGCCGCAGCAATGGCTGCCCACTGCTCCGGGTGTGTGTTCACGGAGTGTGTGTGTTCACTGCTGTGTGTGTGCACTTGGATGGGTTAAATGCAGAGCACAAATTCCGAGTATGGGTCACCATACTTGGCCACATGTCACTTCACTTCACTTAAGGGAATTTGGCCTTTGTGTTTCCTCATATTTATACTCCTATGGAACAGGAAATCGTGGCTGGACAATTTCATGTTCATGATCGCCCTGGTGTGCTAGAAAAATGTAAATATGAATGGGAATATACTTCAGAGATATTTTACTCATAAAAAATTCCAGGGGTGCCAATAATTGTGGCCAACGTGTTTTGGAGAAAAACATTTATTTCATAATGTGATTTTCCCCCCACTTCCAGTTCTTTTCCTTCAATGAAAGGTTAGATTTTTGCTAATTTTATGAATTAAAGATCAAAAGGATAAACAATGCAGATTTATTTTTATAGTCATCTTTGATCATATTTACCAAGGGTGCCAATAATTCTGACCACAACTGTACATGTAAACTGTGTGTTGACACTGCTTTTTAAAAATGGCGGGTGCCAGTGTTTCATATGGCGTGCATTCGGCACTTACGTCATTGGTAGTTCCTATTGTGCTGGGTTAGACCCTACTCTCTGAAGTAGGAGCTAATTTAGTCCCCCCAAAAGGCGTTCCTATTACTAAAATCATTCCCAGTTCCTGCAAGTTATAGGAACTATGAAAACATTCCTCTGGTGTGAAAGCCCCTATTGACCTTGTCACACACATTGGCTGTTTCTCAATTCCTAGAACGCAGAGAACGGACTTGCTTTCTCGTGAAGTCCGGTCTTGCCAGGCAACCTTGAAAGAACTAATTCGGAAGGACGTGAGGACAGAGAACACATTCTATATGATTATATGAACATAACATCACAAACAAATGTCATAACCTATTAAAATAATTATTTCATATTATTATAGACATTGTTTTCATATAAGTTTGTATATATTTTTTTTATCGTGTGTATTTATGAAAATGAGTAGCCTTTGCGTTACATGCTTTGTCAATGTTAAGATAATTTTTTTTATATGCCAATAAAAATACTGCAGGCTTTCTTCAGGTTATCACTATATTAAAATTAAGCAAAACAAACGGACAAATGTTTACTTTCACGAGCCGTCACGTATTTGTGAGCTTGTAGCGGGAATCTCATAAGTGAGAACGAGAACTTTAAAGCTTGCAAGCTTCCGTACGTCGACCGCCCGCAGCGTCTTCTGGGATTTTTAACGGTTCGATTCTCTCAAGTCTGCATTCGATGCATCCTCGATATCAAGAACACATCCGGATACTTTCATGCGTCCTCTGTTCTTGCGTTCATGACTATTGGAATGGAACTTCGACGGTTGATGATGACGTAGAGCGAGAACACAAGGATGCAAGATCGCTGAAGAATGCATATTGAGAAACAGCCATTTTCTCTCTCTCGCATACACACTATTACTTTTCTCCTCTGTGTGTGAGCTCCACCACCCACAGTGGGAGCAAATTCAATGAATATCTACTCCGTCTCATTATGAAAATCCTACGGCCCTCATTACCTTTGTCTGAGATATTCAAAGAAGCTCAATCTCCACCAATCAGCCTGACAGCCAAAGTCCTTTAATGACTTGATTGTGATGTCACCGATGTCTGCTTGGATGACACTTTGGTTTGATTGATATATACTGGTATTTAACTGCTGTGTTTACGTGAAAACAACTTCTGTATGTAGAATAAGATCAAATCAGTCCTCAAGCACCAAACTCAGTCCAGCAGTGATGTTAATGAAAGTCTGAACTGGTCAGATGTTCATGTATCTGTGCATTTCTGGCCCTGGGGAGATCTGACACAGCGGGCCGTGGTCTCTTCAGCATAACGACAATCCTTTTAGAGCGATGTGGTGGGAGCAGAGGCAGAAAGATCAGTCTCTTTTTATTCTTTTTTTTTTTCCAAAGAGATGAATCAAAAGAGAAAGGCCAACTGAAGTAGGGTAAAAGAGTGGGAAGAGCAACTCATACTGTGAGAGAGATAACTAATCTCAACTAATAAAGCCATATCAGAGCCCACCATCTCTCATAACAGACATGTGCCAGACTGCAAACAGTGTTTCGCTCATGTTGTCAAAACAGGGTTACAGTTAATGTGCACAGTTATAGCAAAGAGGTTTAATCCATTGTGATTTTTTTGGTTATGAATAACAACAATGCAGCTATGCATTGTACTAAGCAGCGTAAACAACATTCTTCAAAACTCATCTCATTCATGTTGTGTTCCATGACATGAGGTGAGTACATTTTTGTTTTTTAGTGAAGTATTTCTTTAAGCTGTGACAGTAAAGTATTTTAACACTGAAAAAACACATCACTGCAGTTGTCAGCTGTGAAAGAGAGAAAGGATGGAAAGGTTTTCTTTGGTACCACCAGCATCAGATTGTCAGGGCAACCAGCCCAATCTGAAAAGAGATTTTGAACATTTTGCCTGACATCAATGCACTTCCATCTCCAGCTAAATACATCCCAAGGGACTCTACAGATCACAGCGTGCCTGAACACTCAACGGAGAGGATGTAGTATCATAGATACATATCATTTACAGTGCTAAACAACAAGTCCATTAAATGTTTTCCATTTCATTTCTCTGTTGTCTGAGGATATGTCTAGTTAAGATTAATATACAATTACACTTGCATTCAAAACATTCTTTAATATTACTTTATTATTATTATTTATAGGGATGCACAATATATCAGTACCAGATCAGGTATCGGTATTGGTCTATATCAGATTATTGTGCTCATTTCTCCAATTTTTCCATTTAGATTGCATGCCATCATGTAACTTTTTTTTTGTTTTGTTTTTAACTAATAATTTAATAACACTGTTAAATCTTAAGAATGTCCCATTAAATATAAAATTTTCAATTTTAGGGCCTGATTTACTAACAGCTTGCGCCAGTGCAAACCCTCTTTTGGCGTTAAAAAAATACTCTCAGGATTTACTAAAGACACGCAGTGAAAAATTAGCACTGAAAAGACATGGAAACCGTTATCTTTGCGGCTGACCTTATTGCATAGGCATTTGTAGGGGTTTCCCTTTCAGAAAATTTATGGGATGAGAGTATTTAAATTAATTTAAATTAATTGAAAGGTGATTTACTAAGGTTTGTGCTGGTCAATTTACTGGTATTTGCGCCATTATTTACTGCCCAAAAAAGCATGTCTTAAACCAGATGCTAATTTGCACTGCTCTTGGTCGATTACATTGGTCATTATGCATCTGTGTTCTTCAATTTACGCATTGTCAGTAGATTATGCGCAAAACTTTCCACTCCCATCTGCGCTTATATGGGATTGCTCTCACGCTAATGTTCCCTGTTTAGTAAATCTTTAGTGTTGTGATGCTTAAATTCACTTGTAACATGTGAAAATAATATATTTTATGTTTTGTTTTGTTTTTTAGTCAAAATGTGGTATACATTTTAATATCAAACATTTATCAGTTATTGACCATAACATGAAAATGATTATTAGCTTAATCGGTTAATTATCATTATGCATGCCTACTTTTTTTTTTACACAATTTTTAATAATAGTTAGTTCATTAAGGTTAAGTTAGGCTAAGTGTCTATGTTCATGTTTTAATGATTCTTGAGATGATGGTAGAAATATTGCTATCCATGACTGAGTGCTTGAGTACAAGACTCGATTGGAACTATAGTCCAGCAAAGAAACAAAAAACAAAACTGTAAAATGAACCAGGGAGAGAGACTGCCATACTTTTCCATTACAATGAATCTTTCAAAGTGAGCTGGAAGGACTCATAATTTATTACCATGCCAATGTGATCTATCTCACTCACTTAATCCATCAATCTCTATATCTTTGGAGAAGCTGCAAATGGGTTTAAGCTGTATTGTGTCCGGTTCACACACCCTCACCCAGAAGAGAACACACACACACAGGTTTCCATGTTTTATGGGGACTTCCCATAGACATAATGATTTTTATACTATACAAACTGTGTATTCTCCCCTACACTAACTCTACCCATCACAGAAAAGTTTCTACAATTTCAAAGCACTTCATTTAGTATGATTTATAAGCTGTTTTCCTCATGGGGACCAAAAAAATGTCCCCATAAGGTCAAAATTTACTGGTATTACTCTTGTGGGGACATTTGGTCCCCATAACATAGGAAATACCAGGTACACACACACACACAAACACACTGGGTATAAACACTACCTAACCCATTTTGACATTTTGTCAGGTTTAGCACACTTTTGGGTATACATTTTTCCCCAAAATTTGGTTAAGTAGGCACACACACACACACACATACATACATATATACACACAGACTGCCCTGCGCTGGTTCACACTCACTGGACGCTGTTCTGTGACCGTCTATTTCAGTTCACACAGGAGGGCAGACAGACATCCAGAAGACGGCTCAACCATAAATAACATCCTGAGGAAAGCAGATCACGCAACCCAATATTTCCATCAAGACATTCCTGTAAACATCTTACATCATTTATCATTTTTCTCTTAGTTTCTTTTTTCCCTTTCAGTTTTCAGTCAAGGCGAATTCTCTCAGATGTCTTACAAGTTCGGCATTGAAGAAGGACATAAATTTATCAGGGACTCACCAAAAGAGTGGAAGACAGAAAGGTCACTGACTGATTCAATGTTCTCTCCACTCACTTTTACATTGTTTACTCCAGTTTGTTTCAAAGCAAATTACCTCTGCGAACTATATATCACCATGCTAACAATCACACACACACACACATAGATGGATCATCGAGTGCCATAAGAGGCTCTTGTTTGTTGTGAATAACTGTGAAGTTGCCATCATCACATTAAATGCAGCTCTGCTATCATTTCCTCTGCATAATACCTTCATTGTTCTCACAGGGCCATTATGCTTCAGTTCCCTCATTTCACATCAGCAAACAAACACTCTCTCCTGTCATCTTCGCATCCATATTTTAGCTATAAAATAACCCGTTTATAAAGATACACAGAAAAAAGTGAACACACCAGAGTGTAAAATTTCTTATTATGTGCGCTGCTCTAAAATTACATTGAGTTTGCAAACCAGACTGAGTTGTTTTCCTTACCCTTGTGAGGGATATAATGTAGACAAAGCGGCAGACTCTCCAATGTTTATGAGATGGCTTATATTGCATCAGTGCAAGAAGGATTTCATATGAGGCAGGTGTAGTGTGATTTACAATAATTAATCTGGATATAGGAAACACAGGCACAGAGGAAAGACAATCTGATACATCAGTAGCTAACCAAGAATTCATCTTGATCAACAGAGAAGACATGTTTACAAGTTTTTTATAAGGAGTCCAAGATAATTTTCAAGTCTATCAAGGCCGAGTCATGTCTGAAGTAAAAAAATCTCTAAAAATGTTGTTAATGTTCATGATGTTCAGATGATGTTCATTCAGTAAAACTACCCTAAATTTGAAAGTTGAGGTTTAACTTGAAAGAAAAGAGCATGTTATCCTCAATACCATGCACTTTTACAATCTCGGACAAGTTTTTTTTTTTTCTCAGTAGATGCCATTTTGTTGCACATATCCACATGGATAGGTTATAAAACAGCTACAAATAAAGATTACCATATTTCCAAGATAATTTGAGTTTTCATGTCTGCAGCACAGCTTTTGTCTTTAAAGGGGCTCTATGTAAGATTTTTACTTTAATAAAGCATAAAAATACCCCGATATGTTTGCAGATATTTAGGAAACATGCTAAGTTCACCTACTTGTTTCTCTGAAAAACAATGCTACAGCTAGATATTCTACTTTGAAATGTGTGTTCCGTGTCGGAACGTCTGTCTTTGTTTTGGTCTGTGCGAAACCTCGTGCTGTCAGTTTATCCAATAGTATTTCGACATCCCAGGTTGCCAGTTGGCGGAAAACAACGCATATTGCAACCATGGAAACCAGCAAACAAACTGGGTCAGAGAATGGCAGATTACTTGACCTAAAAAGCCTCTGAATCCTCTTCAGCTTTCATTGTCAATTGCGCTCCTTATTGTTGCTGGCAACCCGCGTCTTTGAACGAGGGGGCGGGGCAAACAATATTTTGAATTTGGACTGCAGTACCTATTTTGAACACTGGGTGTCATTATTACATAGAGCCCCTTTAAGGAATGTAGTATTTACCAACTTTTTGTAGAGATGTACTGATAATATGCCTGACAACTGATATATGGCCAATATTATAAATCTATACTATTTTGTAAAAAAAAAAAGAAAAAAAGGATTAAGTCTCTCTAAACCCCTCCTTTCTGACTCTGCTCTGATTGGTCAGACGGCCCAGTCTGTTGTGATTGGTCTACCACTTACAGTGTGTGTCAGAAATGAAACACCCATTACCATATCTGAATTTCAGCTCTTCCTCAGTACTTGTATACACAGTGATACAAACAGTAATGATGGCATCAATTTTACCATATCAATTCAAGCCCAAGTCCTCATTCTTTGGAAGTGCATGCAAAATACCGTAGATTTGCTTTCGCAGCACAGAAAACAGCGACTTCTTGACATGTCCACAACATGAACCAAACTCTTCCAGACCTCAGCTACTACTACAGTGTTTAGGGGTCAATGTAGACGTTGTTTGTGGAAGATTTATTATGCAAATTTGTTACATTGTTATGTAGGTATGTAACAGGAAGTGAGACTGCAATTACAGATGGCTCATTTCAGACATTTCATAATCGGTTCTTCATTTTGAGAGACAATAAGACCAATTGACGTGCATTTTGACCTTTGAAACTTTGCAGAACTTTTACATTCACAAAAACTATATGAACGGTAATATCTGAAAAAGCATAATAGGGGCACTTTAAAAAAAAGACAGAAACAATTCAATATACAATATCTGTCAATAAATATTCAGCATTGGTCAATACCGGTAAAACATGCAGATTTAATACTGAATTTTGCTTTATCTTCCATTTTATTACAGTGCTCATTGTTATTCTGACTCACACAAAACAACTGATACTGTCCGTAAAAAAAGCCTCATGAAGAAGTTCCCTATAATAAGATAGCTAAGCTTGTTTGTCTTTCATAAGTTTTAACAGTTAAAAGGGCAATTGTAGAGAAAAGTTCCATGAAAAAGACCTACGAGTGAATTCAAAACCCCTCCTGAGGTACACGAACCCCTGGATGGGAATTACTGAGCTAGAGCGTTAGGGTCTAATTATATCTGTTTTGTAGTTTATTTCAGTTTTGACAGTCCGACTGACGGAAAATAACAACTGCTCCAACTTTAAAAGCAATGATGAGAGAACGCTTTTCAGTGAGCAAAACAGCACATGAAATATTAAAATTCATCAACTATATGTCTTTCGACTTCAAGCAAACATGCAGAAACTTTAGAGGCTTATTCATTTCCAAACGTTCTCCCACTACAGCAAGAAAACTTTCTTCAAAAGGGTTATTTGGCAAACATTTAAGAAGGAAAACTTACTGAAATCCTCGTTTTTGAGAACACAGCATGTTTGTTTGGAAGAGGGCATCTATCTGAGCTGAGGTTGATTACTAGTGGTTTACCCTTGAAAAGATGCTTCAGTCAATGCTTAGAGAATACCAATGCAGTCCATTATAGCCTGTGCCCTTTTACATTCTTCACTATTACAGTAGTTTTATGGAAATATCATTACTTTCTAATTAGAACAGGGAAATAAATCAGCGTGAGGCACTTATTTTTTGGCTGTTAAAATTATTTAAGGTTTCTCTGTAATGATCAATGTAGAGCCCAAAGGCTCAATTAAAACAAGCATTTAAATGTACAGTATTCCCACATCCAATAAAACCTTCCAAGGCCTCAAAAATATCAAGGACAAATTAGAAATCAGTGCTCCCAATATACATGCATCTAGCATATAAACATATTTATTTAACATTAGTGCTTGTCATTGCTTTTGTGCAAGTAGTGTTTGGTGTTGTTTACAGAAGTATTGGCCTGTTGAATCAAGGCCAGTGCTACACGAGGCATGTGGTCACCCCTGAACCGCTGACCTGTGTTAAAGGGCTGTAATTGTCTTTTTACTGTGGTCAGTAAATCTCTGAGTGCCCTCACCGTGCCATCACAACATTCTGGTGATGGTCGTTGCCTAGCAACCAGCGTTGAGAGCAAACACTTCTTTCTTTATTTATTAATTTAGCTTTTGTTACTGATGCGCACTGCAACAAAGTGAGTTCAGATGGATGGGCTGTTTAGTCTGAAAATTCTGCCTGTTCAGAAAATATCTGCATAATCGTGTTGGAGGGTGTGCGTTTAAATGAAATGTCTGGGAAATAGCAACCAAAATCATTGATTACATTCATCTGCCCTGTGGAATTACATTTGTGCAATCCAACCCTGCAAAATCTTGACTGGCTGGACTACCGGCTGGTAGGGTCGAAGTCAACCAGCCCATGAGACACAAAACTCACATCAAAGAACTAGCGGAGACAAAAGCTGACTTTGTTTTCGCTTCACGTCACCTGCGTTTGAGGCCAAAAAGTTGCGCTTGAACACACTGAAAAGACTACATCCAATAGCCAACTAGTATGTACCATCCAGCGCCTGCATGAGAGGAATTAACTGTCTATATCAGCAGGTGGCAGTAGTCTGTATTAGACATTCAAGGAAACCGAAACTAGGGCACTGTTTACACCTGGTAATAGATTTTGGGTTTGGTCGATCGGATCACAAGTAGACGAGGGAGACACATACCCGTTGGTGTTTTAATCCATCTCTTTTGTCCACTTTTAATCACTCCTTGTTTGTTTTTTTCAGATCTTTCAATCTAATGGATAAAATAAGCTCGGACAATTTACATTTGAACACGCCTGGAGACAAACATTATAGATATAGAAAGACGGTTCACTCTTACTTGTGAATGGGACAAACTGCAATGCGCAATATGGTGGAATACGTCCCGCCTTCTAAGTAAAAGAGCCAATCACTGATTGGTTAAAGTCATTGCATCACTGCAGCTGCCATTAGAAGCTCCGATTCCCACAGAAACCTGAGACTCGCGCTTAGGACTGCACATGCGCATTGGCTGGTCTAGCCTGAAAAATAAGCTTTTTTAACGCTATTTGAGCATAAGAAACTACATTTATGGGACAGTTCATGTCAGATTTTGTTGCTGATTTGAAATGTTATTTAATTGTGAGTTCGCCAAGCAGTTTTTGAGATTTCAGGATTCCCCCATTCAAATAGATAGGACTTGGTCTTGGACGCCCGAAATAGCTGCCCGGAGGCGTTGCAAATGTGGCCGCTGAGTGGATAGACTTTCCTTGAAAGGGACTTTGTGGGAGATTACGGTAAAACATACAGAGAGCATCAGCTTTCGTTTGTGCTCTGATAGCAGCAAGACCACACTGAACGCTGTTACTGTTTTTTAGAAGTCAGGAAAGGTGAGAGAACATTGTGCTTGGTAGGTTTTTCGTCTTCAAAGCAAACTTGGGTCTCCAGCCGACAAAGTCTGACTAGCGCGCTTCCCATAATGTTTATGTAGGCCGTCTTTAGTGGCTGTTCGAACACATTCGACCCCATGAGCGTATACACCACAAAAGCAATCCGGTCGAATGCGTTTTCGACTACCTCTGGAAGTGGTCAAAAGTGGACAAGCTCAAAACGGTTTAGACCCCGTTTACACCTGTATTTAGCGTCATCCACTTGTGATCCGATCGACCAAAATGCATCTTAATACCAGGTGTAAACAGGGCCTAGGATTGTGAATATACAAATTAAACAAAGCAGTACTCGCATACCATTTTGAATATGAATCATGTTGGTCAGTTGGTTTTTACATTCTTCACTTCAGACGGCCATGTTGTTATGAAAATATTTGCATATTGTAATGCTCAGGTAAGAGCCATTTGTGTGTCAATCATGACTTCGTTGTTTGCTTGCTTTCATCATTATCTTTTTTCTTCTCATGCACTGATTCACAAATCAAAAAGATTTCTCTAATTGACTGCCCATACCGATTCAATATGCTCAACTGGACAAAAAGCCGCCAACATGGCACCTATTGTGCCGACAGTGTAGCACACACCGCAAAAACTGAGCTGAAAGACGTTTAACGATGGCCCAACTTTGGCTTAATGTGTCACAGCCTTTAGATTTGTTAGTTAGAACTGCCAGACCACAATGGACTAGCAACCATTCTGCAGAAACCAGCTTAACCTGTTATTTCCCCCAGAAGGAATCTGCTCTCAAACATATTGTGCCTGAATTGCAAATAGTGTTTGAATAAACTCTTTCATGCAATTTAATGAAGGTGTAACATGAATCTTTGCATTTCTAATATGAAAAAGCACCTAAATTCAGCTTCAAGTGCTTCATATCACGTCATATCAAACTGTATCATTCCTCCCCTGCTCTGCCAAAAAATGAACAATGCACTTCAAACGTGAACACAACAGAATTCAGATATTACGCCCAAAGCAGTTAGCAGAGCTCCAGCGTGTATCACATCATATTAGAGCAGGAGGTGAGAGAAGAGAGGTCTCTGCTCCTTTCTGAAGATCCCTGCTGTTGCATGCACTCAAAATCACACACAGTGGAAGATCCAAGGGATCCAAAGTCAATCCATTCTTCAAACTGAAGTGTGGGAAAGAGATATGTTGGGGTTTTACTAATCTTGCATAGATTTTGGAAAGCTCTCACCATTTCTGTGTGCAATATGCCTCAGATTGTCTATGGGAGTCCTGTCTAAAGCTCAGATTAGGGTTTTACTGACCATGATCAGTCATGTAATGCAACTCAGCATGGTTCCTCTAAAGGTTGGTGTTTAAGAGCTGATCAGAGGTCAAGATAGTAAGCTGGACACTAACCTGCAGCCATCTGCATGTATCCTGCCAATGTGCAGATCCTCCTCTCACAGGCTCCACTGGGCAGGAAGATGGTGATGATGGCCAGCAGGGAGCTGACTGCCAGTAGAGCACATCCACCTGAACACAGCACCGCACTCGTCTGGAACACACATAATGCACAACACTTACAGATACTGGTGCTTTTAAAAGAGTTCAGACTGTTCGTGGGCCTTGATTGATTTTTTTTTTTTCAACTCAAGCAATCCAAATTTGATTCTGTTCCCAATAAATGAATTAGTCTAGCTAAGAATGGTTTTAAAGGGATAGTTCACCCTAAAATGAAACCCTGGTGTTGTTCAAAATGCAGTATGCCCTTCTTTCTTTTATGGACCACAAAAGGAGAATTTTTAGAAAATTTCCCACTCGTGCTCACTCAAAAGTTCCACAGAATGATCCCATGTGACACATGCCGTATATTTCAAGTGTTCTGGAGGTATATGATAGGGTTTGGGGAAAAACAAACCTGTTGGGCTTCTCTGCAGGGCTACGAATAAAAAGTCGCAATTACATATCATTTTTTTATTTTATTCAGTGATGGAAACAAACTTCCATACTGTCCCTGCTCTGAATGGAAATGAATAGAAAAAAACAGCTTTCTGCCAAATATCTCCTTTTGTTTTCCCCACAAGAAAGAAAATCATATGGATTTGGCACAACATGAGCGAATGATGACAATTTTTAATTTTGGGTTGAACTATACCCTTATTATTAAATGCAAGCACAGAGTCATAGAAAGGGGGAAAAAATACATTCAAACCCGTATGTCCAAATATAAGATGTGAAATCAATCAATTTTTCCTGAGTGTTTACTCAGTGTGGTCAATTTAGTGAAACAGCGAGTACCGATACTCTAATCTACCACCCTCATTAAAGCAAACGTTTCATCAGCCCTACACATGCCCGGTCAAAAAACACACACAAAGATCTTTCTCATATGGGCTTTTTTAAATCAGATGTTTGTTAGAGCAGATAGCAGGGGTTGGCATGTATTTGTTAGATAATGGCACAAGACTCAGTACTTATAGAGCTTGCTGTACAGTAACTAAAACAAAAACATGGAGGGTGCATATCAGAAACAGGCAATTGATCTAACTCTGATGTAATCCCTATAAGCATGTGAGGCAGGACACACTGACATCATGCATTATTGATGTGTGCACATACAGATTTGAGTAGTAACTGTAACATAGATGTTGCTGTTGAACCAGTCTTTTACCATTTACCTTACATTTGAAACCAAAACAATTTCAATAGATCATATATCATTCAACAAAGTATATTCATACACAAATAACCATAGTTAAATTTCAGTTTTGGAGGTAGGGGAAATTCTGGTGCAAACAACATACAAAAAAATAGGCTGAATGATTAACTAACAAATATACACATATGAAATTTACACACATAAATATATATAAAAAAATAAATAAATAGAAATACAGTACTGGCCAAAAGTGATGCCTGGCATAGGAAAATTGACATCTTCACCCTTTATTCAAATATTATTAAACATTTGTTAATTTATTTGTGATAAAGCAATGAAACATGCTAAATTGTGCCGACATAATTTTTGGCCAGGTTGTCATACAAAAAAATTATGAACACATGCAAAAAAAAAAAAAGAGAGAGAGAGAGAGAGAGAGAGAGAACCGACGAAATATTAATAACTGATAATGTTGTAGTCAATGTATGCTTTTTCCTGTGAGCTTTTCGATTTTCTATAAATTTTTATACACATGTAGCTGTAGCTTGCCTTTTAATACCAAATAATTTTGTCAGATAAATATGTTAACCAAGTTTAGTGTTTTGTTCTTCCCTCATATTTAAAATATTTTCCTCATATTTTGATGGTTTAATCAAACTTGTAGGATCATTGAAATACCCCCTCCGGACATCACTTTTGGCCATTACTGACTGTGTATGGATAAATATGCAAAAACACACAGTGTTAGAACATTTCTGGCCCAATTTAACCCCTGGTCACAATGTTATTTATCTACATGCTTAATAATAATCCTGAAAATTCCAATAGATGGAAAAACCAGAACTATTGTTCTGACAATAGTTTGGTAACCATTGTTTCCACCAAAATACCATAGTTACTACAGTTATTTGCGGAGAAAGCATTGTAAATTTATAGGAGAACTTTTCTGATATTTTCTTTTGCTAATTGCAAATAAATTTGGCTAATACCAAATTGCCTATAATAAAATGTACAGTTTAGTTGTAGCACCACCCTATGGCCCTTCCAGTATATTGATATATACTATTTAATAAGGTATTCTGTTGAAAAAACTATGGTTACCATAGAAAGTTTTTTTTAAAGGCACACTATGTAAATTTTCGCCACTAGAGGTCGCCTATTCAAAACAAAGGCATAGCTTGATGACGCCGAGATTGAGCACAGAATCTTGGGAGATGTCGTCTACACCTCACAGCTGGTGGAAAAGAATCGGGATGGGACTCGTGAGAAATCATGTTCATGGATGAGATTATTAACGTTACTGTAGTATGAAGAAGCGCAGGGCCGAGTGATGTTGGAGCTGAACGAGGCCACTGGAGCGACTGCTAATGAGAGACGAGCGCGACACACGGCTCAACAGCAGAGAAACTTTTATTATTCCACAGTCACCGCTTCTGCTTCTTCCGGTCAAGCGTACGTGAGGTAACACAGCGATACATTTGAGTGTGTTGAAAATGATGTTATAACATTACTCTGAGCGTTCGCTCGGCGGCTGCTGTGAGACACTGTTCTACACTGCAGTAAGATAGATCGATTTTAGAATATCATATTAATAAATGCTGGATGGCTTGTGTTGATAAATGGCATGCAATTCATTTTAAAACATATTGTATGATGGAGAAAATGCTGTATTACTGTTACTAAAAATAAATCTGCATGTGATTATATTACAGTATGTTAGCTACTTGAAAAAATAGTGTTTTTCTCGGAGTCATGGTGAAAACTTGCAGTAGCGGAAAATCAAGAAAATGGGATTCAAACAATAAGACAAAACGTGTTGAGCTATATAACAATAATTCGTTTTCTGTCAATAAATGCAACCATACAGTTGTTCCCTTGTCTAATAAAACACATAATATATTAAAGTGTCTTTGGTGTTTCCATGGTTTCTACAAAATAAAACCGTAAATCGAGGGTAACGCAGGTATGATGTCACTGATAGGCGACACATAGACACGGTACGTGTCCTGGTTAAAATTGCTTATTTCTCTGGATTTAAATATTCTTGGAAACATCTGGGATAATGTAAGTACACAAGTGTTATGATCACCAGTTGGAGTGCCCTATTTAGCCACCAGAGGGCACTCCACCCCGGACTAGTTCCTCACCACTTTTGGACTTCATTTCCCATACCCACTTCCCGGACTCATTATCACTTCATTGCACCCAGCTGTCTTGATTTATGTTATTAGTGTCTGTCTATTTATACCGAGTTGGATTCTGCTTTTGTTATCGAGGTTTCGTTTATGGTCACTGGCTTCACTGTGTGTTTTTCTTGTTTTGTGTGGACTATACTGTGGATTTTGACTCATGCTTAGATGGATTACGTGTTCGGATTACCCTATTAAAAACTGCACTTGGATCTTACCCTCTTGTCTCTGTGACAACAAGACAACAAAATATATACAATTTTTCTAGTGGTTTTTGGATTTTAAAAAAAATCTTACATATTGTGCCTTTAAGTCAGCATGAAACAGAAGTTGCCATAGTCCTATTCTCCCTATTGTAACATATATACAATGCAAAGCCATGTAAAGCATCTTCTTGAACAAGAAAAAATGTAGGGCGGGACTTGATTTTGTCCATTGGGAATTGATTGGTTGGTTGGATGGTTGTGGTTTGCTATTAGTCGACCTCATGTGAGAGACAGGTTGTCCCGCCCTCACACTAGTAAACATGTCATCAGAAAAGAGAAGAGATGTCGATGCAAAAAGTTATTTTGATTAAAGATCAAGGGGGCACATGAATTTTAAAATGTGCATGGCTAAATCATTTATAATAGATACTGCAATATTCCATTTAAAAAAAATTAATTTCATGGTAACTTTAAAGGAATGACCATGATGGTCTCCTGCAGAAAAGAGAAGCAGTCTTTCTGTAAAGTTGAGTCACAGGTGGATGCTTTTTCAAACTGAGGTTTTCATTCTGACATTTTGATGTCTCTTCATTAGACCAGCTGGGGCTTTCAGATACTGTTTCCACACACAGAACTGCAGTATCAAACTTACTGGACCAAATCAACAACACAGTAAACAAAATATCTGTTAAAAAGCTATCAGCAGATCTCTTGCAAGAGCAATACACATTTACATACACAAAACAGTGTAGTTCTTAGTCCCATTGTCACATCAGCAGTGCGTATTAGGCAAGAATCACAATATTAATACAGATGCCCCAACTATATCGACTTCATTTTCCTTGTGGTCCCAATGGTGAAGACATTAATGGTGAGAATGGAATGCAAATGAAGACGAGATGGCAGATTCATAGATGACATCTGAAACCGCAGTATTTCTAGTGGTAATGATAACATTTGTAGTAATTATGAATGTTTTGTGTTGATGACAATATTACGACATCCTTTACAATAATGGCATGCCTGCACTGGAAAGGGGAAAAAAATCTAATAACACAGAAGTGGAACGTTGCAGACACTCGGCGGAAACATATTTCCTTCAAACTGAACTCATTCCCCTTTAAATGGTATTCATATATTCATAGAAACGTCTAGTTTCCTGAGCACCATCTCTTGATCTTGCCATCTTTGAAGCCTTTAGATAAAATGAGCTCTTGCCCACTGTGCTGTCAAACATTACCGTGTTTCATTACAACTAATAGAGACATATTAGGGCTGCAACAGATCAGATCCAGAATTAAATGGTACCCTGGAAAATCATAAATAGGCTGTCTATGACAGGAATGTTGATGATGCTCATAAGTTAAACAAACAGTATGCATATTTCATCCATATATAGTCCACGTATGGCTAGGAAACAGACATGTACTTTCTGAGCTCGATACTAATTAGTGGTGCTTGCCAAGTGTGCTGTTACTTTTTAAAGTTATTAGACTTACCATTTTTCATCTAGTGGATGATAATATGGCTAAGATATCCCATACGCTAACGTTAAAAGAGAGACCCCTTCCTAGAGATCAGAATATTTATATAGAGACTTAAGTTGGGCTCTTTTGACAGACAGAACACCCTAGCAACCACATAGCAACCACTCAGAGCACCACAGCAACCGCATGGAAAAAAACGTGACAACTGCCCGCAATTTCCAAAACATTTTCATGGCAATTCATAACTATTTTGTGTTTTGGAAAATTTGTGGTAAATTCATATGATCTCATTCGTAGGTTTTCATACAATCACATTTTCGTACTAATCAAATCACACTGAGGGTTATGTTTATGTGACCACACGCACTGGCGGCTTATTAAGCATAATCGGGTTTAGAACATGCATGTAAATGCACTCAAGAGGATTCGTTTTTTTTATAAAAATGGCACATTTTTGTATTAATCAAATCGTACAAATTCAAACAAATTTGCTGCCAATTTGCCAAAACGTAATATAGTTTTGTTTTCTTGGGAGATTGGTTTGACAACATCCAAAAATTGTGGCAATAATTTTTCCACAGGCAAGCATCAGCTAGCAGGATTTTTAATAATGCAGAGACAAGTCATGTGACCCACATTGAATGCAGTCACATTACGGTTTGGAACCCTTAAAGGGTTAGTTCACCCAAAAATGAAAATAACGTAATTTATTACTCACCCTCATGTCGTTCTACACCCCTAAGACCCTAAAGGGGGTCGCACACTGGACGCGAAGCTCAGCACCGCACAGCGCCACGCGACATCTTTAAAATTCAAACGCATTGTTTTCTATTGTTTTCTGAGTCGTAGCTGGGCGCCGCGGACAGGCTCTGAATGTCGGCGCCGGTGTGCGTACACTCATAGAAAACAATGCGTTCGAATTTTAAAGACGCGGCGCTGAGCTTCGCGTCCGGTGTGCGAGCCCCTTAAGACCTCCGTTCATCTTCGGAAAACAAATTAAGATATTTTTGATAAAATCCGATGGCTCAGTGAGGCCTGCATAGTAATGCAATGCCACCAAACTTCTCAAGAGCCAGAAAGGTACTCAAAACATATTCAAAACAGTTCATGTGAGTGCAGAGATTCAACCTTTATATTATAAAGCGACGAGAATAATTTTTGTGCGCCAAAAAAACAAAATAACGACTTTTCAACAAAATTAATATGTTTTGAGTACCTTTCTGGATCTTGAGAAGTTCGGTGGCGTTGCTGTCTATGCAGGCCTCACTGAGCCATCGGATTTCATCAAAAATATTTTAATTTGTGTTCTGAAGAAGAACGAAGGTCTTACGGGTGTAGAACAACATAAGGGTGAGTAATAAATTACATTATTTTCATTTATGGGTGAACTAAACCTTTAAGAAATAATGAGAACACTGGATGCATGGCCTTTAAGTTTAAGAGTTAGTTCGCCCAAAAAATTATAATTCTTTTATCTTTTATGCATCCACATGCTGTTCCAAATCCAGTATGACTTACTTTCTTCTGTGGAACATAAAAGAAGATATATTTTGAGTGTTTTTATGTCCAAACCAAGTGTGCTGCATAAGTCCTGAAAAGTGAAGCCAAGACTTTTCGATCGCCCCTGTGGCTAGATGCAGTATAGGTCATAAACCCCGCCCTCTCCATGTAATCTAATGGAACGTGAGACAAACTAAACAATCAAATAACACTTAAAAAAAATTGTCCAAAGATGGTTTCTGTCATTTTTTGTAGTTTTCATAGTTTTCATAACGCGGATATAAGTTCAAGGGCCCTATCGTAAACCCGGCGCAACGCAAATGTTTGTCATTTTCACGTCCAGCGCCCACGTTGTTTAAATAGCAAATGCACTCACGCCCATCTGTTCGCCCATGGGCGTGCTGGTCATTGTTGGCGTGTTGCTATTTTGAGGCAACTGAAAACAACTGCACCATTGACCAACAAAAACCTGGTCTAAAGTCAATGGCACATCATTTTTTTGTTATTTAAAGGACGTGTTAGTAATATGCACCTATAGAAAGGTGCCAACGTGCAGCAGCACACAAACATGCCAAAAATGAAATTACAATGTAAAAGTTTATTATTGTGTACATAAAGATAAAACTGCCTACATCAGAATTACCTATTTGCAGTAATGACGAATAAAATTAGCGAATTATTTGACCAATCTTGTCAATACACATGTATTTAAACTGACTCGTCAGGTTGAGGTTGTCTATATTCCACCATGTAAATAGCAATCCGCCATGGTGCAAGCACATCTGGGTTTTAAAGGGAATGGGAGATTAGACTCTGATTGGTTTATTGCACGTTACACCCAAAAAACACCCATGACTCCTTTAGAGACAAGGTACAACCCTTTTGGACCGTGCACCTGGCGTGCCGAACATTTTTTCAGTTTTTCCGACATAATGAGCTTGCGATTGATTCCGAGGGAGTGTGGGCGGGGCCTTCACACCGCGGCTCCAGTTCACAGGCTACAAGTCTGCGTAATCAGTGCAAGATGTCAGCGCCATATTGTGACTTTGGCGCCTTCACTTTTCTACAATGGAAGAGAGTGAAGGTGCGTTGTCCATCTTCTTTTTTTAACAGTCTATGGTCCAAACAATGGAAGTCAATGGTAACCAAAACTGAACATTCTTCAAAATACCTTCTTTTGTGGTCTGCAGAAGAAAGAAAGTGATACAGCTTTGCAACAACATGAGGGTGAGTAAATGCATTTTTGGGGTGAACAACCCTTTAAGTAAAGACACAAACATGAGGAGCCCATTCTCATGTATGAGAGGCAGATTCAGGTCTATCCCACTTCATGTTCCTGTCCCACTGGCATTGAATCTCTCCCTAATTTCTTTTTATTTTCTGTATACATAAAGTGCAAAGCCCCACAATAAAATTAGACAAAAAAAGAAAAAAGAGCTCATGATGCAAACAGTGGGCCTCACCTATTGAAATGTTAATATACAGCTTAACTATTTGCATTCTTACTCATTTTGTTTTAGTGGAACAGCTTTGCATTTCTTACGCACCAATCATGCCAATGTTATTTATACAATATTTAGTGCAAACAATTTCATGTGCACGCATGAACAATCAGCTTTGGCAAATATGGCCCTGTGTGACATAGACTAATTTCATGCATTCCTCAAAGACCGTACTGTATCAACCCACTGCCCAGAATGTCCTTAATTAGTTTGACATTTCAGGCCTGGCTTTTGCCACAACTCCTAAGAGCAATAATTAAAGATTACGCTTCTGTTCTGACACTCGAATTTAAAATCCTTGATTACAAAATGTCCTACATTGTACTTCTGAAACTACATCGTACATATGCACACAATATATACAATACTTTCCAAACTCCAGCTGCTGTTCATTTACAAGAAAAATGGCTCCTTACAGCACAACCTCTTTCAGAGAGCAGGTTCCTAAATAGATGCTAATCATTTGCCTCCATACACACTGCAAACAGTAAACAGCACCGCAGAAGAAGTGCATTGTGAAGGAGAGAGGTCACGCTATGATGGAAACCAATTTCTGTGTAACTAGATGAAAAGAAAACAAAATAGAGAAAATGATTTTAAGAAACTACACATTCTGTCAAATGCATCACATGATGCATATCACAAAACATTCAGTTGCATGCTAATTTGATTCTAGGAAAAAGAATGGATGTTGTCCTCTGTGAATTCTGTAGGGCACAGAGAAAAAGTAACGTGACAAGACTCTGTACTTCCACAACTGCAGAAACTTCAGCACACAGCAAAAGATTGAAAAATAAGGGTTCAACAGTTCAATTTGGAAGTATTTTTCCAATTCAAATTTCATCCAAAAGGAAAATAAAATTCTATGCCTTGAACCAAACCAACCAGCTCAAAGATGAATCACAACATTACAACCTTTTATTCAAAGCAAATAACAAAAGGAACAAAAAAACACTAACATTCTTTTTATGAGTGAATGGATCACTCATTCCACTATTAGAACAGTATAAAATACAATATATTTGGTGTTTATTGTAAAATTTTTAAAAAGAAGTCCCTTCTGCTCACCAAGACTTCATTTATTTCATTAAAAATACAAAGAAAAAACTGTAATATTGTGAAATATTATTACAATTTCAAAAAACTGTTTTCTATTTGAATATATTTTAAAATGTCATATATTCCTGTGATCAAAACTGAATTTTCAGCGTCACTATGATCCTTCAGAAATCATTATAATATGCTGATTTGCTGCTCAAGAAACATTTTTTTTTTTTTTTTTTGAAAGAAATTTAAGAAATTAAGTGACAGTAAAGACCATTTATAATGTTACAAAAGTGTTCTATTTCAGATAAATGCTGTTCTTTTGAACTTTCTATTAATCAAAGAATCCTTAAAAAAATTTCAATATTGATAATAATAAATGTTTGAGCAGCAAATCAGCTTATTAGAATGATTTCCGAAGGATCATGTGACACTGAAGACTGGAGTTATGATGCTGAAAATTCAGCTTCGATCGCAGGAATAAATTCCATTTTCAAATATGTTTAAATAGAAAGCAGTTATTTTAAATTGTAAAACTATTTTGCTGTATTCGGGTCAAATAAATGCAACCTTGGTGAGAAGAAGAGGCTTCTTTTTAAAAACATCAAAAAATCTTACTGATCTAAAACTTTTGAACAGTAATGTATACAAATATGCATGTTTGAGAATGCAGGGAAACTTTCGATTACAATTTGATTACGTAATCAAACCAGACTAAGTGTGAACACACATTTATAGCACCTTTAAAGTTATACCATATGGACAAAATTTATAGTGCTTGACAGCCATCGGTCACTGCATTGCCTTTTCATTTTATGCAAAGTACAGGTTGAAAAACCTGGAAAACTTCTCCTTACTTTGTCATACAGCTTTTAAATGGCATGAAGCTGAGTAAATGATGACAGAAACTCATGTGGTTGAGCTATTTCTTTAAGGGGTGGAAAATGATGTGAAATAACTGGAATGGTTCATCCAACAGTCAAATTCATTTCAAAGACCCAAATGTCACCAACATCACCTTCACTTGTCAGTGAATGAGGACTACTGCAGTAACAAAAAGATATGGCTTATTATTCTGTAAGGGTTTTATATTCGACAAAATTTGCACTTGATTTACTAGACTGAAAATCAAGGTTGAAGCTGTCTTGTTACCATGGTGAAGAATTTTCTCATATATCTGAACTGTGTGTGTGTGTGTGTGTGTGTGTGTGGATCAGGTCCAAAGCTGGCTTAGCTGTAGTTAAGAGACAGAGTGGGCAGTGCCAATTAAGAGGGAGGTGTGTTAGAGCTCAGAATCTCACTTAATGAAATAAAGTCCTTCAGCCCTCAGGAACATTAAGCTCCAATACACCTTTATTTTCTCACATTCAAGCTCAAACTCACATAAACCCAAATGGACTCACCTCAAATTATTTGTTTTATCTATTAAACTAGAACTAAAAAACATCCTCTTATAAAGGTCAAAGAATTGCAAGAATTGACCAAGTCTACTCTTGGCACAATAGAAAAATCTATACCAATGTAGTAATTTTGCCCAAGTGGGAACTCTGTAAATCTATCAGTTTTACCTATTGTCCTTCTTGTAAGAATTCAGACAACTATTGCATGCACTTATGTTGTACAGGCCTCTTCCTTGAAGCACAGAGCAGCCTTCAGAGTAAAGAAAGTGTTTGGAGCTTTAGTATTTTTTCAGGTTCCAATGTACAAATGGAGAAAAATACTGATGCACTATTTGGAGTTCAGATGATCACACTAGTGAAAGCCTCCGGAGAACATATAGGAACACTTCCAAAAAGGCAGTTTGCTAGGGAATTTACAAAAAGTTTGGTTACACTTTATTTTAAGGGTACGTTCACACTTGTGGTTCGGTTCGTTTGGTTCATTTGGTCCGGACCAAAAAATAAAAAAAAACATTTAGTCCTGGTTCAATTAGCGTTCAGATTGGCAATTTTATCACTGAACCAAAAGATACGTTCACAACGTGATTGGTCGGATTTTATGACGTATTGCCTATTTTGAGACGGAACTTACCGAACATCCAAAACAATGCTGTGTGCTGAGGTAAATGCGCTTGTTGTGTGTGCGTAGCCTGCATATAATGGTATTTTGCCCAGCTGGGAACTCGTGAAGAGCTTATAAAATGTGTAAAGTAGTCAAAACAGCGGCGGGAATCCATCTGTCACACAAACGAACTGCTGCGTGGAGCAGATCGTCTGTGTCTGATGCCTATGACGGCCAAACTCGCGACTATGACGAGAAAAACCGATATGCGTGAGGATTCTGTACTTTAGGGTCTCATCTTCCTGTTTTTGGTTCGTTAACATGTTTTTGGTCCGTCTTGCGTTCATATATCATTCGAACCGCACCAGAGTTCGTTAGGAAGCGGACAGAGGACCAACTTTTCAGCAGTCTCGGTCCGCTTGTTTGGTGCGCACCAGGGTTCGGATGGCAGCGTTCACATATGTTCAAATGAACCGTACTAACCGAGCAATAGCACCAGGGTTCGTTTTAATCGAACCAAACATGACAAGTGTGAACGCACCCTAAGGTAAAATAGTTACATTGCACTAACTCAAATAAGTACTGAGTAATATTAGTTAACTACATGTACTTACTATAAAGTTACAGTTAGGGTTAGGGTTTGGTTTAGTGTTAGTTACCTGTAATCATGCAAAATGTATGGTTATTACTATAGTAAGTACATGTAGTAGCATGTAACTACCTCACCATAAATAAAGTGTTACCAAAAGTTATTTTAAGGCAAGACACTACAGGAAAAACCACTGCTTTTTATTCACTGGTCAATTTTGAGATTTTGGGGTATTTTGCTTCCATAACATATCTTCTTTCAGACTAAGGGAAAGAAAACATCCGAAATACACATTTTAAATGTTTGTTTTATTACAGTTTATCTATTTGCATCTTCTTTTCAATTGCAATTTTCTGAAATGGAGTTTTCTCTCATGCACAGAGCCATGATAAAAAATGAACAAGGAAATTACTGGGAAATTATGGTGATATCTATAAGTTAAAGGTTTTACCCTATGAAAGGGTTATTTCACCCAAAAATGAAATTTCTGTAATTAATGATTCACCCTCGTGTCGTTCCAAACCCGTAAGACCTTCGTTCATCTTCAGAACACAAATTAAGATATTTTTGATGAAATCCAAGGGGGTGTTTTACCCTCCATAGAAAGCAACGAAATACCATATTTGAGGTCCAGAAAAGTAGTAAAAACATCGTTAAAATAGTCAACGTGACTACAGTGGTTCAACCTTAACGTTATGAAGCGACAAGAATACTTTTTGTGCACAGAAACAAAAATAATGACTTTATTCAACAATTTCAGTCTCCTATGCAGCTGACGTAGTGAATGCAGAGCAGGCTTCCGTGACTCTGTATTGGCTGACGCGGTATTGAATGGTATCTTGGAACTAAAGAAAACACAGATTCTCTGTGGCTCAGATCAATGATGATTTGATTCAAAACCCCTTTAACACATGGTAAATGATAGAAATTAGCTGTAACAGGATGCATCTCAAGTAGGCCACTGAAAAACATCACATTAGCAAAGTACTTCACATAGTACTAAAGTGTCCTGACCAGCATGGGTTAGTCATTACTTCACGCATGCAGAGTAACATGTATGAGCGTCTGTTCTTAGCAGCCCTAAACTGTTTTACCTCTCGCTCATCTCCTGTTCTGAGGGGTAATAGCCACACCAATCACTATAAGTATCTGTCCCTGGCATGTCATCTCTCTCACTTTCTCCCCCTGTAGTGTCTCATCAAAGACAGCCCATTAGTGCCGTAACAGACCTTCATAAACATCACTTCTCATGTGAGACTGTGGCACAGCTCCAAAACATTCGCTCCCCCCTCTTCTTGTTCTCCACAATATTTTTCTCCTATCCATGCATTCTGTCTGATTAACTTAAAGGAATGTTTTAGGTTCAATACATATGATTTTATTTTTCTTAACCTTTATTCATTCATTTTTGGGTGAATTATGCCTTTAGTATTGATCAATTGATCAATAGCATTCTTTGAACACCTGGTAACTGTTTTGTTCTACAACAAAATTTTTAAATGAGTGATGTTTTTTGAATAACAGTCAGAATAGTTTTTTCTGTCCCATAATAGAGTGGTGTGTTTGTAATCAAGCAGATCTCGCCCCACGTTGACTACCATAGTAGGGGGAAAAATAAAATCTGCTTGGTTACAAACATCCTTAGACCTTAGGAATGCTAAGGGGTTAAAAGGGACCTATAATGCTTCTTTTTACAAGATGTAATATAAGTCTTAGGTGTCCTCAGAATGTGTCTGTGAAGTTTCAGCTCAAAATACCCCACAGATACCATGCTCAAAATGCCCCTTTTTGGGGGAAAGAAAAAACACACTGTTTTTATTTGTGTATGTCTCTTTAAATGCAAATGAGCTGCTGCTTCCTGCCCCCTTTCCAGAAGAGGGCTGTGCCTTTACAGCTCATGCCTGAGCAACAACAAACCAGGGGAAACAGTTTTGCATTCCACTGCACAGCTTTTCCATTATTGTCTGTTTTCCATTCGACATTCGAGACACGGTCAGTGGAAAACGCAATGTTTTGAGACTGGTTTATTGAAAGTTAAACTTTTTAACTGCATTTTTAGAAAGCTGTTTCCTTTGCGTGAAGCTGTAAAAGATGCGAGACACAAGCGCAATGGTCAAATACGTCTGTCTAGCATGTTTACATAGAAAAGCAATGGATAAGTGGCGCAGTGGAATGGATCACGCGTTCTGTGTTCATTGATGCAGCCAACAACAGAAAATTGTAATTGTTTATCACGTAGCTAAGCTAATAGTTCAGATTCTGTCACTATTCCATCACTAGTCCTGGACGAAGCCTGTTATATTGTGATGTCACAATGTATAGTAAACCCAAACAACTCATTTTGAGACAATGTTTATGATTTATGGAGAATATAAAAAAAGGAGAGGGTGGATTTTTACCATTATACGGTGGTTGTGTACACACACTGCCAACACACGTTTATGTTCAAACACCATGTAAAAGTACATTTTGCATAATAGGTCCCATTTAAATAAAATGCAGTGAGCCACAGTGTTTTATTTATAGGAATTTTAAGTTTATATCAGATTGTTCTCTCTGGTGAATGAGGATATAATTTTAATAATATTGCTAATGATGTTCTAGTCTGCATTTCTAGATATACCTCCTAAGATATCTTAGATATCCCATGATACTCAAGCATTTTAACACAACCATCTCTTATTTCTGCAATGAATACATCCTAAAAGCATTCCAGTCATGCAAAATCAGTAAGACTACAATATGTACGACACTAACAAGTTAGAAATAATGAGAGGTTTGCAGCCCCGGCTTGTAAGCAATGTAGTAGTTAGAACTATGACAAAGTGCTGACATTAAACATTAAATAATTTAAACATTTTAAAAAGCAAAAGGAGGTATCTATTCAAATTAGCCTGATGGGATCCAGTACCAAATGTTTGTAATCTATCCGTGATAATTACCACATAATTAGCGGCAAAGTCCAAATGCTTTTGCAATTAAAAGTAAGGGAAGCGAGTGGAGAAGAATTGTACTCCATAATTAATTAATCCCTTTCTCCCATAAGCGATTTTGTGACTAAATAATTGTTTTGTTTTTGTTTGTTTTGTTTTTTCTTTTGGACTTTGATGCCCGTTTCAGACTGGAATGCAAATCAGGGAATTGGGTTTCAATGTTTTTGTTTGGCGGCACAGTAGCCTGAAATTTCCCATAACATTCCAGATTAGGGAGACTCTTCTAATTCAGTGAAAGTCAAAAGGTAATACTACACTGACCTTTTGTTGGGGAAGAAAAATCCCAGTGTTTTGTCATGCTAAGAAGATGTGCTGGAAAACTCCATCTACTTTTAATGTGAGTGAAAATATAAGGTGACACGTTTGATCCAAACAACAGAAAAGAGAGCCTCATTCTCCATACTCACTGCCAGGCACAGATGGGATCAGTTTTGTATTTTTGCACTGATTTTAAAATAAAAATCTGCAATTCTGGATTTAATGGTGGCATATTTACAGTGGGTACGGAAAGTATTCAGACCCCCTTAAATTTTTCACTCTTTGTTATATTGCAGCCATTTGCTAATATCATTTAAGTTCTTTTTTTTTCCTCATTAATGTACACACAGCACCCCATATTGACAGAAAAACACAGAATTGTTGACATTTTTGCAGATTTATTAAAAAAGAAAAACTGAAATATCACATGGTCCTAAGTATTCAGACCCTTTGCTCAGTATTTAGTAGAAGCACCCTTTTGATCTAATACAGCCATGAGTCTTTTTGGGAAAGATGCAACAAGTTTTTCACACCTGGATTTGGGGATCCTCTGCCATTCCTCCTTGCAGATCCTCTCCAGTTCTGTCAGGTTGGATGGTAAACGTTGGTGGACAGCCATTTTTAGGTCTCTCCAGAGATGCTCAATTGGGTTTAAGTCAGGGCTCTGGCTGGGCCATTCAAGAACAGTCACGGAGTTGTTGTGAAGCCACTCCTTCGTTATTTTAGCTGTGTGCTTAGGGTCATTGTCTTGTTGGAAGGTAAACCTTCGGCCCAGTCTGAGGTCCTGAGCACTCTGGAGAAGGTTTTCGTCCAGGATATCCCTGTACTTGGCCGCATTCATCTTTCCCTCGATTGCAACCAGTCGTCCTGTCCCTGCAGCTGAAAAACACCCCCACAGCATGATGCTGCCACCACCATGCTTCACTGTTGGGACTGTATTGGACAGGTGATGAGCAGTGCCTGGTTTTCTCCACACATACCGCTTAGAATTAAGGCCAAAAAGTTCTATCTTGGTCTCATCAGACCAGAGAATCTTATTTCTCACTGTGACGAGCAGGGCGGGCGAGAGACGTGAGAGACTCAAGGCCGGTGCGCCTCGCAGGTGGAGCTCGTTATCTCTCGCGTCACCGGCCTCGCGCCGTTCCCTCACGGCTCTCGCCCGCCCTGCTCGTCACACTCAATATCTTAGTAAACTCCATGCGGGCTTTCATGTGTCTTGCACTGAGGAGAGGCTTCCGTCGGGCCACTCTGCCATAAAGCCCCGACTGGTGGAGGGCTGCAGTGATGGTTGACTTTCTACAACTTTCTCCCATCTCCCGACTGCATCTCTGGAGCTCAGCCACAGTGATCTTTGGGTTCTTCTTTACCTCTCTCACCAAGGCTCTTCTCCCCCGATAGCTCAGTTTGGCCGGACGGCCAGCTCTAGGAAGGATTCTGGTCATCCCAAACGTCTTCCATTTAAGGATTATGGAGGCCACTGTGCTCTTAGGAACCTTAAGTGCAGCAGAATTTTTTTTGTAACCTTGGCCAGATCTGTGCCTTGCCACAATTCTGTCTCTGAGCTCTTCAGGCAGTTCCTTTGACCTCATGATTCTCATTTGCTCTGACATGCACTGTGAGCTGTAAGGTCTTATATAGACAGGTGTGTGGCTTTCCTAATCAAGTCCAATCAGTATAATCAAACACAGCTGGACTCAAATGAAGGTGTAGAACCATCTCAAGGATGATCAGAAGAAATGGACAGCACCTGAGTTAAATACAGTACAGTCCAAAAGTTTGGAACCACTAAGATTTTTAATGTTTTTAAAAGAAGTTTTCGTCTGCTCACCAAGGCTACATTTATTTAATTAAAAATACAGTAAAAAACAGTAATATTACTACAATTTAAAATAACTGTGTACTATTTAAATATATTTGACAAAGTAATTTATTCCTGTGATGCAAAGCTGAATTTTCAGCATCGTTACTCCAGTCTTCAGTGTCACATGATCCTTCAGAAATCATTCTAATATGCTGATTTGCTGCTCAATAAACATTTATGATTATTTTCAATGTTGAAAACAGTTGTGTACTTTTTTTTTCAGGATTCCTTGATGAATAGAAAGTTCAAAAGAACAGCATTTATCTGAATTACAAAGCTTCTGTAGCATTATACACTACCGTTCAAAAGTTTGGGGTCAGTAAGAATTTTTATTTTTATTTTTTTGAAAAGAAATTAAAGAAATGAATACTTTTATTCAGCAAGGATGCATTAAATCAATAAAAAGTGGCAGTAAAGACATTTATAATGTTACAAAAGATTAGATTTCAGATAAACACTGTTCTTTTGAACTTTCTATTCATCAAATAATCCTGAAAAAAAATATTGTACACAAATATTTTGTACAATTGTACACATTAAATGTTTATTGAGCAGCAGATCAGCATATTAGGATGATTTCTGAAGGATCATGTGACACTGAAGACTGGAGTAATGATGCTGAAAATTCAGCTTTGCCATCACAGGAATAAATTACTTTGTGAAATATATTCAAATAGAAAACAGTTATTTTAAATTGTAATAATATTTCACAATATTACTGTTTTTACTGTATTTTTAATTAAATAAATGTAGCCTTGGTGAGCAGACGGAACTTCTTTTAAAAACATTAAAAATCTTAGTGGTTCCAAACTTTTGGACTGTACTGTATATGAGTGTCACAGCAAAGGGTCTGAATACTTAGGACCATGTGATATTTCAGTTTTTCTTTTTTAATAAATCTGTAAAAATGTCAACAATTCTGTGTTTTTCTGTCAATATGGGGTGCTGTGTGTACATTAATGAGGAAAAAAATGAACTTAAATGATTTTAGCAAATGGCTGCAATATAACAAAGAGTGAAAAATTTAAGGGGGTCTGAATACTTTCCGTACCCACTGTATATGGATTATTTTAGTCTTAGGGGTGATGAACTGAGAAATCAAATTTTTCTTGAGCTTTTGACATATAAGAGGTCATCATACTATAAGAATATCCTGTAAGTTTCAGAACTGAAAATTTCCTTGTTAGTCCAATAAAAGTTTTTATTGACACCAGACCCAGCAAACGACAGGTTTTACAAAGTGGGGATCTATGACGTCAAAGGGCAGCAAGCACCGCCTCCGCAGAAGAAGATCAATGCCTACTTCATCACTGCTTGTTTAGCCCCTCCCACCGATTCGCGCATGACATGCAATAGAATAGGTAGCCTAAGTAACATAGGCCTACGTGGTGCTAAACCAGGTCGAGCTACCAAGCAATAAACATGCCGTTTAGGATTGCAAAATATTGTGCAGTGCCTGGACTCGACAGTAATGACAACATGTAAGTTACTGTGTTAATCCTAATGCCTGATCTGATATTAATGATTCATGTACAGTCATGTTCTTTGTCTGTGTGTCTGTAAATCAAACCCGTGACTAAACGTCAACTTGCATTGTTTCTCTTAGTAGGATGACAATAATCTGTTATTTAACAGTAATTAAATTATATAAAGAAAGCGATCAAAGAAAGCTCCCTTTGCAATCGTTGGAGCAGCGCGTGCTGAAGCTGTCAATCTAACAGCGCGTGTTTATCGTGACTAACACGGGCAAAACTCCCGTTTTATTCAACAAATCTTTTAGTTATATCGTGTTTGCACTCTTAGTGAAGATGAAAGCATTTGTTAGTGTACAGAAATTGAGTTGCAATGACGAGATCGCTGCTTTCATTCGCTCAACATGTCTGTGATCGGCTACACAGTGTTCATCACTGCAACCTTTCATGCCACGATCTAAATATAATGCCATAGATCTAAATGTAATGCAGCACTTTTCATGATTAGTTAACCTTGAGAGCTGTAATAGTAAAATGCGCTAAAAGAATGGAAAGATGTTAGCCAATCACAGCAGTGGGCGTTTACACTGAAGTCTCACAGCAGACACGCCCCTTAAAACGGAGCGTTCAAACTAGAGGGCTAAAATCAGGGTAGGAAAAATGTATTTTATTTATAAATTATGACAATTTTGGATGCAAAAAGCATACTAACATTATAAGTGCACCCCAGGAAACATTATAAAACAATAAAACAACGCAGTTCATGACCCCTTTAATACAAATACATATATATATATATATATATATATATATATATACACACAAGTAAAAAACAAAGAAGAATTTGACCCAGTTGACCTGCCATAAATTATAAAATATGCTATAATATGCCAATATTAAAATAAGGATATTGCATTATAATTTATTTCAAGTCAAAAATTTGGCTTGGAAGACAAGTCTTAACTACAAAACATAACTTTAGTAGTGATAAAATAGGGTTACACATGATTTATAGTAATTGTTTTGGTAACTGCATGTACAGTAACGTGTAAAAAGGACAATAAGATAAAGTGTTACCTAAAATAGTGATAAAATATTCATGCATTTAAGAAAATCAGAAAATCAGCCCACCCCTAATGTTACCCATTTGGCTGAAAGCATAATAATATTTGCCAAAAATATATATTTTTTAAATGAGCAAGGCACAAAGACTGGGTAAGCGTCTATCTCGATTTTGCATTCTCCCTCTCTTCGTTCAGCGGCTTGCTTTTACCCATGTTTGACCCCTCCTCTCATCCAGCATGGCTGTGTACAGATGCTTTGGGAATTGGGAGATTGGAGACAAAGGAGGAAGGGTCAAGGGTCAAGTTCAAAACACAACCCCAGCACAAAGGAAATGCCATGGCGACAAGAGATGGCAGCACTAGAGAGGCTATTGTTGTGCCTCTCAGCATGAAATAGCTCCACTTAACAGAATCGCTGCTAGAGGAAGTCTCGGCTGATTTGTTTTATGGTTGTCCGGGTCAGAATGTGATGTACAAGAGGTTAGTATTGTGTTCACGCATTGTTAGTGTGCATTAACATCCTTGAGAGTACATTTGCAACTAAAGAGAAAACTCAAGGGCAGTGCAGAGCATGACTTCCCCGTGACTTTCCCCATCCTGTCTTCTCATACGGGTATAAACAGCCATCTGAGCGCCACAGGCAAACCCTGGGCTTCCCATGGACATGGTGTTAAATGGATTTGAGTCAGCTCCAGCCGAAAGCCAACAGCCAAGCTCTGGTGCACCCATCTCTCAAATAAACTCCAGCCCAAATGCATCGCTGTCTGGGCTACTCACCAGCATATCAGCCCACCTGCCTCTAGCAGCATGAAGCCCGCCATGTGTCCTTTGAACTGACTAAAAAGAGAACATTTTTGGCCATGTAGAGGTGCCACGTGGAGCTAAATCTTTTTTGCTGTGTCTCAGTTAACCTTTTGCCTTTCCGCTCGGCTTGTATCTCCCCCCTTTCCACCACCACCTCCCCCTTTGGTGCTCCTTAATTAGTAATTAGCCCCTACTTAATTTAGCAGCTGCTTTTATCCAAAGTGATTTGCAATACACTTATTACAGCAGCATTCTGCCTGGAGAAACTTTGGGTTAAGTGAAGGGTACAATGGTGATGGTTTAATGTTCACTCCTAGTGGGAATCGAACCAGTTACCTTCTTATTACTAGCCCTGAGCTTTAGGGGCTGTTTACATGACACCGTTTAAAACTAAAAATGGAAAACTTAATGCATTTTGGCCATTCATTTACACAACAACAGCATTTTGGAGGCCTGAAAATGCAATCTTTTGAAAACAGGTTTCAAAGTGTACTTTTTTGAAAACGATAACATTATCGTCTCGGTGCAAACTACAAAAACACGAATTTGTGAAAACGATGACGTCATGTGCATGCGTGTTACGTGTTCAGCCTACAGGTGCGTAGTGTTTCTTTACAAAGTGAAATCGCCAAATACTGGCTTGGCATGAATAATACAGCGTTTTTAATTGTTAATTGTTTGTGTGAACGGGGATAGTTTTGACAACTTTGTCATCTGTACACGAAAAAAAAGAAAAGGAAAACTTTTTCCATTTTCAGTACATCGTTGTCGTCTAAACGTACCCTTAGTTTAACATGAAATGGCATTTTTTTTACTCATTTTATTTCCATAATATGAATGTGGCTGTAACTAACATTTTTTTTCCAAAAATGGTTAAATAGATAGAAAAAAAAGAAAAAAATATAGATTTTGTTATTTTTTTATTCCACATTTTTTATTTAAATTGAAGGCTATGAAAACAAATATGCATGAATGTAAGTTATGCTTTACATAAGGGGTTCCCAAACTTTTTGTCAATTGACAAAAACCTTAGACGTAATAATAATAATAATAATTCCTCACATTTATATAGCGCTTTTCTGGGCACTCAAAGCGCTTTACATATTGAAGGGGGAATCTCCTCAACCACCACCAATGTGCAGCATCCACCTGGATGATGCGACGGCAGCCATATTGCGCCAGAACGCCCACCACACACCAGCTGATTGGTGGAGAGGAGACAGAGTGATGAAGCCAATCAGTGTATGGGGATGATTAGGAGGCCATGATGGACAGAGGCCAATGGGCAAATTTGGCCAGGATGTCGGGGTTACACCCATACTCTTTTCGAAGGACATCCTGGGATTTTTAATGACCACAGAGAGTCAGGACCTCGGTTTTACGTCTCATCTGAAGGACGGTGCTTTTGACAGTATAGTGTCCCCATCACTATACTGGGGCATTAGGACCCACACAGACCACAGGGTCAGCACCCCCTGCTGGCCTCACTAACACCTCTTCCAGCAGCAACCTAGTTTTCCCAGGAGGTCTCCCATCCAGGTACTAACCAGGCTCAGCCCTGCTTAGCTTCAGTGGGCAACCAGTCTTGGGCTACAGGGTGATATGGCTGACGTAAGATATTTACTTGAAATAACCCCTTGTCATGGGCGGCGGATGATGATGATGATGATGATGATGATGATGATGATGATGAAGATGAGACGTAGAAAATATTAAAATGCAGCATGAACATTATTTAACAAAAACAAAAGAGTATATTCCAACATAAAGATAATCCAACACAAGAGAAAGGCAACGTAACAGTGAATGAACACAAACAACACCAGACAAAGAACTCAGAGAACAGAAGGTTATATAATTAACTAAATATGAAACAGGTATTAACTAATCAAGGAAATCACCATGACAACAAATGAGCACAAACTAGAAACCATGACAACGGAAGGAAACACAGGAAATAAAGCATTAGAAACTAAGGGGCCGTTCACATATCGCATCTTTTGCGAGGTCATGTGTCAAGAACCAACCGATCAGCTTTGGCCTTTCCATAACAACATTGAAAGCTCAGCCGAACAGCTGATCATAGCTGTACAGGGCGGGTTTGTATTTATCATCTTCATAAATATACCTAGTAGTAAAGCTAATGCAAGGCTAGAAATCAATTAATCCTTTGCTGATACTTCTTCGTCATCGTGGAGAGCACAGTTCATGGTTGCATAGCAACGACAGACGCCACGGGAGCGCAAGCGCTTGTGGAAAGGAGGAGAAACGCTTTCCACATGCTTTTAGGCGCGATAGGTGAACGGCCCCTAAAGCTGCATTCAAAATTGAATACTTCCCTACTATATACAGTAGTACGCAAAAAAAAAAACAGCATGTAAAAAGAGTAGGGGCCCTATTGTTTTCCTAAGGATATTTTTTTCTCAGCCTTTCGGGCAATTTTGGAGGCCTTAATGTAATCAAAAACTCTTGAAAATTTGTACACAAGTTGGAATCTTTAGCCATTAGGGTTGGCCCATAGCTGGTACCCAGGCGTTGCCCCCACACTCTAAAAAATGCTGGGTTAAAAACAACCCAAGTTGGGTTGAAAATGGACAAACCCAGCAATTGGGTTGTTTTAACCCAGTGGTTGGGTTAAATGTTTGCCCAACGTGCTGGGTAGTTTTATTTAACTCAACTGTTGTATAAAAATTACTGTATTGCTTGCTTAAAATGAACCCAAAATATG
>RJVU01046259.1:1950642-1976188 GCA_003731715.1 Anabarilius grahami | reverse complement strand
TGGGCAAACATTTAACCCAACCACTGGGTTAAAACAACCCAATTGCTGGGTTTGTCCATTTTCAACCCAACTTGGGTTGTTTTTAACCAAACATTTTTTAGAGTGCATGAACGGGGTCCGAAATCTTGGTCCATATATCAAAGACACTTGCACGTATATGTATGAAACTCGGTACACATATAGACTTAAAAGCTAAGTTTAACTTCCGACAACAAATAATCAACATTTCTGCACTGACTTTCTCTGTTGCGCTCCATCATTCTGGCACACATAAGCCTAGCAGCACTTTCAGTGAAGTCTGTGAAGTTTAACAGACACTCGCTTGCTGTCAGTTTTTTTGCTAAATTTATAACATTTATTACAACTTGAAATTTGTTGTTGATTGTTTTCATGTTTCTTTATTAAGTGAAAACAGCATTTTTAAAGAGAAAACAAAGGGAAAGTCTTTGTCACCTGCCATTTTATTTAGTCTTAGCCTATCTTGTATTTTTGTTTAGAAAAGTTTTAGTTGACTAATGCCTGGTTTCACAGACAGGACTTAGATTAAGCCAGGACTACACTGTAAAAAATGACCGTGATTTTAACAGTAAAAGACTGTAAAAATGCTGCGGTGAAAAACTGTTAATTGGTTTACAGAAAGTTTCCGTACTATATACGGTGAATAACTGTAATAGATCTAACGGTACATTTAATGTAATTTTACGGTAAAATACCATTAAATTCACAGTTTTTGGAAGTGAAAAATAACAATTCATTGTAAAATTTACAGTGAAAAACCGTACATTGACATTCCCACAATTCCCTGCGTGACACTTCACATTTGATATATTTTCGTTGAAATAACTCTGTTTCTTCTTAGTTTTTCTCATTTTTTTCTAATCAGTTATGTACATTACTATGTTGTAAAATTAATGTTTATTGCATTTTTAAAATTTCATGCATGTTACCATGATGGTGTTTAGTGTGTGTGTGAATGACACTGTGTGCACCTTCTATATGTTCGTCTTGTCCTTCTCAGCTTGTGGAAAATCTGCTTGTGATGAACTTTGATTCATCATGTGACTCTCATCACCACTGTGTTTGGTGACTGTCAGTGTATTATAAAGGTACAAAACAGATATTAGTACTTCATTAGGTTGGTAAATTAACATTATATCAGTTAATGAAATACGTTATTTTACCGTAAATTTAACAGATTTCTTTTTACGTTGCTACTGTATTTTTTACGGTAAAGTTCTGGCAACAACAGCTGTAAATTACCGTAAATTTTACTGGGATTTTTTTTACAGTGTAGGCTTTAGTTCAATTAGTAAAGTTGTTATTTTTTAAACTACATTTTAGTCTCATGTTCTTTCAGCAATATTGCATGTCGATATACTATAGTCACAGCTAATGTTTAATGATGTCAACATCGTCTCGTTGTCGTATCATCAACGAACATTTTTGTCATAGTTTTCATCAACGAAATGAAGACTACTTGGGCTGCATCTGAATACCATACTTCCCTACTATAAGGTATGTGAAAAGAGTAGTGTCGGAATTCACAGTATTCATAAAGCAATAAGCAAAAAGTACCTGGATGACTTAATCTTTTTGAAAAGCACAGAGGACACTTTATTATCCCAAGAGGCCATGAGACAGGAGTTGTGAATGGCAGTGATTTTACAATTAAAATTGCTCAAATACTGGGTTGTTGTTCACCACAAGTCGTTGGAGCGCTTGAAAAGCTTCTCTTTTTTTTGGGCTAAAATGCTGGTGCTTTACTATGTGTTAAAGTCACTATATACTGCCACTGTATAAAATTTACCCGACCAGATATTCATTATTCATCTGTATTTGTGTTCTGCAGATGAAAACAATTCATACGGCTTTGGAACAACATGAGGGAGAGTAAACCATGACAGTATTGTAATTTTGGGGAGAACTATTCCTTTAAGAAAATAAATAGGTTCAATTTTGTTTTTATGTTAATCACAATGCCACAGCACACTGGCAAAATGATTCAGCATATAAAGTTTCAAGGTGTGCCCAAAGCTTCATTGAACTGATCAAAACACTTCTGTTCTCCAATTAATTCTGCCCAGTTTGCTCACAGAAAGTGTTACAAGGAACATTACAATGCTACAGTGAGCAAACACATCACTCTCTTTCCTGCTACTCAAAATAAAACACTGTTGCTATTTATAGAAAAAGCACTCGCCTTAGTATTGTGTTTCAACATAAAAAATCTTTGCCTGTGAGGGCCACAACCAGAACACTTCAGCCAGGTTTGTAGAGCACTCTAGCCCCAATGTATGCTGGGTACTCAGAGAACTGCTGTGGGTGTGTGTGGGATTTATTCCCACTCTACCAATGGAGGTGGACTCAAGGAAGCTGTTATGTAAGTCTCTTAAGAGAGGAAAGTCAGCGCAGCCTGCAGAAGCGGCAGGATGAATGTTCTAAAGAGTCATTCCTGGCATCTGAGCATTTGTGAGAAAATAAACATGTTTACAGTAAGTGACCAGTGAGGATTTCAGCTGAAATAACATTCCCAAACACAGCCACAACACCTGGGTGATAAATACATGAGCCAGAAATGTGTGTCTTTATATATTAAGCAGAAATGTAAAGTTTAATAAAAACATATCACAGTAATTAGGTCATCTGAATGACTCATTGTGGCTTTCATTTAGACTTATCACATCGAAGAGAGCCAAGCATAATTATTATATCTTAGCACTTTTATTTTAAGTAACATGTTCAAATTAAAATCTAAACACGATAACTGTGTTTTTTGTACTTGCTTTCTATTTCAATCAGTGGTGGCACTATTGCAGGGCTTGTTGGGACTATAGAGAGCATTAGTGCCTGCCTATATTTTCAGCGCCATTGTTTTTTTTTATTCATAAGCCATGAACCAAACCATCCAGGTACGAGGGGTCTCATAACATCACAAACTTTGATTTGAAGCGAAAAAGTATTTGAAAACCAAAACAGGTACAAGACTAAATGGCTTTAGTGAGGGAAAGTGATACAATCACATGCAGCATTATGAATAACTTAATTGAATTAGAAACAAAGGAGAATTATAAAACTATTCATTTGAAGATGTTCATTATATCTATAGAAACAATATATTTTAAGTGCATATGTATATACAAATAAATACAGAAATACAAAGTATTTTGACAGCATATCAAGACCAACTCGATTACATCTTTTGCTGTGTTTCATGGTAGTGTGCGTTCCCTGCAAGCACTTTTGGTGGGATTTGCTCGCCGCAACTCTCTGATTGGTGGAATTTGTTTTGTACAACATCATGATAATGACGTTTTTACCAAAATTCCCCTATGGAGAAAGTGAATTGAGATTTTGCTTCCAGAACCCGACTGCTGCGCTCTATAGCTCTGTCAGAAATGTTCATGACACTGGCACAGTGTATATCTTTTAATGTGCCTTTATAAACAATTGCATTGAAGGGAGGAGTCAATTAGCCCTTGTTCAGGAACGGCACGCATTAGCGATCATTTTAAGTTCATCATCAACAGAGAAAATATTAAATATTTAATATCAAGCAAAAAAAAAACTTGGACTTTAGACACATCTCAGAATAGCTCAGAAGATAACAAGAGTCCTCTTGTAATCTGCTATTGGTGAGTAGCTACTTTGGGGGCTTGAGCCCCTGATATTTTTGAAGATTCACTCACATTATAGCATCATATAATATAGATTTTAATATAAATTCTTCTAGCCTAGTGGTGATGAAAAAGAGAAATGTAACAATGTAAACATCATGCATTAAATCTTTGACCTTTACCCCTCGTCTGCTTTTTCAGCTGCTGACATCTTTTAAAGGCACTGTCATGTTAAAAAAAGTTCAACTTTTAAAAACTTAAAGGGTAAGTTCACCCAGAAATGAAAATTCTGTCATTAATTACTCACCCTCATGTCGTTCCAAACCCATAAGTCTTTCATTCATCTTCGGAACACAAATTAAGATCTTTTTAATGAAATCTGAGAGCTTTCTGTCCCTCCATAGACAGCCACACAACTGACACTTTGATGCTTAAAAAAAGTTAATAAAGAGATCGTAAAACTAATCCATATGAATTGAGTGGTTTAGTCCAAATTTTCTGAAGAGACTCAAACGCTTTTTATGATGAACAGAATTAATTTAGGCTTCTATTCACATATAAATATTGATCAGCGAACATAAACAGAAGTTCAACCGAACCTGCTTGACGCGCGAGAACAAACCTCTTGTGGAAGCTCAAACATGCTGCGTAACACACGTGAATGAACCTCATTGGTTTTCAAACGTCAAGCGAACATGCTTGAGCTTCTGTTTACCACAACTGATGTATGAATGTTTATATGTGAATAAAAGCCTAAATTAAATCTGTTCATCATATAAAGCGATCGTGTCTCTTCAGAAAATTTGGACTAAACCACTCAATTCATATGGATTAGTTTTACGATCTCTTTATGAACTTTTTGAAGCATCAAAGTGTCAGTTGTGTAGCTGTCTATGGAGGGACAGAAAGCTCTCAGATTTCATCAAAAAGATCTTCATTTGTGTTCTGAAGATGAACGAAAGCCTTACGGGTTTGGAACGACATGTGGGGGAGTAATTAATGACAGAATTTTCATTTATGGGTGAACTAACACTTTAAACTGAGTAATCCTTTCTGAATGTATTTCTACAGCAGATAGATTAGATGGATAGATTTCTTTACTGTCTGGTGTGAGGCATCTGAGTTCTCTTTTGTTCCCTATAAAATAAGAAAACAATCCTGAAGCAATACTGGATATACCCTCTAGCATTGTGCTAGAATGTTGTAGTTCAAAGCGTATTGTAAAACAGACGCTACAATGAGTAACAAACTAACTATCGATCGATCAGCGTTACCCAGTTAAGGAATGCCGGGCAGGGCTTGGATCTGGTGTTTTGTAATGAAGACACAAAGCCCCTGAGCAACCACCCCATTAGTCCACAATGTCAGCTCACTGGACACAAAAGCCGTGTCTGCTCAATGGGCGTTAATGTCTCATGGGGGTTTGCGCAGAGCGTGGGGCAAAAACAAGAGAGAAAAGATAAAACAGCACCCCCTCCTTATTACACTTTCAGACTCTTTCTTTTCAGTCCTCCTCTTTTGCAGGCTTCCTCCCCGTCGGCAGGGCCGTAAATAATACATCAAAATGGTAGATGGTCTGAGCGCAAATGAGAGGGTTTGAGGATGTGGAGGCATTTTCTAGGTGTACTAATGATGGAATGGCAGTGCTGAGGAAGAGTTTTTCATCTTGTTAAAAACAAAGAATATGGGACTTGGAAGCTCTGGCTAAAATTAGACATGGGAGATACACACATAAACACGTCCACTTTCTCATTTTCTCTGCTGTACCAAATATATTGCCAGAGATGACAGAGAACTATGAATGAACAAAAACTACAAATAAATATGAGGGAGAAAGCATTTGCTTAACAATCATGAGATCCATCTGTGAGAGTAAACAAACAACACATCACTGTGTGAGAATCAGCGCTTGCATACATTAGCAAACCTGTTTACAAGTGCTGTGTAATGATGCAGGGTTATTAATGCTGTTTCTTGAACGTTAAGGGCTGATAGTGAAAGAAAGAAACGCTTCAGTGCGAGGCATATGCAGAGACAGTCTGTGGCTTAAAGTCACCAATCGAAATTGACAATTCTTGTTTTTATATGGAATACTGCATTTATTTATTATAAATGATTTATCCGTGCACATAATTATTTTTTAGAAATACATGTGTCCTTTGATCTTTAATCAAAATAACTTCCCCTCCCTCTTTCAGCGACATCTCTTCTCTGATGACGTTTACTGCGAGGTCAGGACAACCTGTCACTCAGATGGGATTGACCAATAGCAAAACAGAACCATCCAACCATCCAGTCAATTACCGATTAACAAAATCAAATCCCGCACAACATATTTACTTATTCGAGAAGCCGTCTCACTTCCGTTTCATGTCAACTTTAATGTGATTTACCCAAGTAGATTTTAAAGATAAATTAAAGTTAACAGGCAATGTTTTTCATAAACATTTTTTGTTATACGGGTTGAAAGTTTCTTCACATCCTGATAGCAATCAATAATTAATGAGGTCTAAATATTTAAACATGTATATTAGTCTCAGGACCAAAACAAATGTTCCTCCAATCATTGCATTCGATTCAAATGCAATGATGCATTTCTACGGCAACACTGTCAACGGCAAAATGAATCTACAGCAGTCAGGTGGTACAAGTCAGAGCTCTCAGAAAATTCTGAGTATACAAGTTGTAATTAAGAGTTCTACAAGGTTGTTAACGCTTTTTACAAGTTGGAATCTTGTAATTACAGTAATTCCGAAAGCTGTGAACGCACTTTACAAAACAGCTTTGAGTTCTAAAAATAACCATAAATAAGTTGTTTACCTTCATTATTGTAATATTACGTGCTTTGAGACATGAGGTAATTTAGCACCGTCTCTCGTGATGTTTTGCCGACTCTGCTCTGGCTGTGCTTTGGAGGAGGTGTGGCTTTGGAGAGCGTACTGAAGGGATGGTGGGATCTTTTCCCCTTTTAATGCTTTCAAAGCTAACTTGCTCTTCCTAGCCTCTACGATATCAACATCCTAATCATTTCAACCTATCATGAGTTTAGGCAAGAGAAAAAAAATATATTTTGAAAAATGTCTCACTGTTTTTTTCCCCATAAAATACCAGTCAATTAGTCAACAGAGAGTTTGGACTCCAACATTCCTCTTTTGTGTTTCACAGAAGTCGTACAGGTTTGCATGAGGGTGAGTAAATGATAACAGAACACTACTACTACGCAGTAAGTAATGTCAGTAAGATTTTTAATGTTTTTAAAAGAAGTTTCATCTGCTCACCAAGGCTGCATTTATTTAATTAAAATAAAGTAAAAACAATAATATTGTGAAATATTATTGCAATTTAAAATAACTGTTTTCTATTTGAATATATTTTAAAATGTAATTTATTCGTGTGATGGCAAAGCTGAATTTTCAGCATCATTACTCCAGTCTTCAGTGTCACATGATCCTTCCAATCATTTGGAAGGATCATGTGACATTTCAGTCATTTCAGTACACCACTGCACGCAACTGCTAGCAGGGAACATTCTCAGAACTTTGGATAATGTTATAAAGTTATAAACAAACATTCTTCAAGTGACGTTAACAAAGCTCTATAAACTTTAGCACAAAAACATTATTTATACATGTTTTTAGTTGGACGTTCGTCTAACTTTTTTTAAATGTTATTTGTTTCAGGTAACTTTCAAAAGTAATGTTACCATAACGTTACCAAAAACAACAAAATTGAATGTTCCCTTAACGTTTGCGTAACCAAGAAAAAAAATGGATGATTTGAATATTCAGAGAACATTCAAAAATAATGTTTTCATAACTTAACGCAAAACGTTCTTAGAACATGTTTGTTAGCGAGCGAGTGAATTTGGCATTCATCTAAAAGAGCTGAAAAGGTAAAAGAGTGTGAAAGTTGTCCTTGAGTACACCCTTCCCATTCTCCAGAAAACCACTCTGTGCACTTTCTCCTGCATTTATGCATGAGTGCTTCAGCCTGTCAGCGCTCCCCTGTGCTACCTGAAAAACACTACAGTAACTGCAGTTCTCACTATACAGGTCGGGATAGAGACTAACCATATAGTATGTCTTGTTCATATAATGAAAAGAACTTCAGTACTACTATCCTCATTTTCATTGGAAAGACAGTAAAACTTAATATACTTCATAAAACATGCCTAAAATAAAAGGGAAATTGGTTTCGAAGGCTAAAAGACAAATAAACTCCAGGTTTGTGTGCAGCTGTTTTTAAATGATGAGACAGAGTGAATTACAAACCCAGAAGCAGAGCTTGCATCAGCCTGATTGCAAAATAATTTACTCCCTCAAAAGGACTCACTTACTCACTTAAAAGTGTGTCTTCTGCATCCTGACCAGTGCTGAGCTCTCTGCAGTCAGCCGTTTGTTAAAAGTGATGCAACAGTACACAAATAACAAATTCAGTATCTCAAAATCATCAAAAGCATTTGTCAAAATGTGAGCAACCGTTAATTAAAAAGGCTCAGTTCCACTCTAGAGATGTGGGCATGTGGGCTATGAGACAGATATTCACTCTGACAGTCGAACGAGAAGCTCATATAATAGGCTGAGCTTGTTATAGGATGAAAAGATCATTGAATGAGCATGATGAAAGTGGTGTATAAGACCCTGCTATATTTTTTGCATGACAGTGACGAAAGGTCACTGCATCAATTTTCTACCCATGGACTTTCTAATAGTAACTAAAACTAAACTTACAGCTCTTAAAGGGGCCATATACAGTAAACTTTTTTACAGGGATGTGAGGACAGATGGGCAGTGCCCAAACAAAAGTGCTGTCCACCCATACAATATAAAATCAGTACAATTAAACTTTTAGATTAAATTGGATTGGCTTCTATCTTTTGTGCAATTATTGATTATTGCCTATGTTGAATATGTCAGAACCTAAAACTGTGGTAATCAAGGTTCATTGTTTACAGTAATATCTACTAGGAATCCATATATTCAACCCAGGCTCATTGAGACTATGTTGCATATATTATCGGTGACATATCAGTTATCAGGCGATACTACAGTTTTTTTTATATAATATCAGCTGATATTGGATATTTAATTGACCGTTCGCAAAGAACCGCCCCCTTTAGTTACTGTTGCTACGTCCGACAAGCCATGCCGCTCTCAAGCCACACAATACGGAGCAAAGAGGACACTGACAGACACGTCGACAGACAAGACAGAGCAGGTTACTTTTGATATGAAACAAAGTCTCAAATTTTTAATTTTGTCATTTTTAAAGAAATTTAAACAATAAATACCATTTTGTGGCTCGTTAATGTGTTGTGACACATTAACCGATCATCTCTTACTAGTTAAATTATAGCATCAAATAAACATGAATGAACATCAGAAGGAATGTTGTTTCAACTGCGGAAAGATGTCAATACATACCGTTTTTCAAGTTCAAGTCCACTGACGTTAATCAACTAACTCCCCTGACTGCTTTGTCAGACAAAACGGTGAATTCGGCATTATAATTGTTTAGATCGCCTGTCAAATATTACAAATTTTATTTAGAAAACAAAAAGGTTATATCTACAAAGTCCAATGGAATGCAAAAACTTTGAAGCTCAATATCTAAGAACTGCTCAGAATGCAGATAGAACCTTAAAATTCCAAGGGGACAATTTAGATCTGTGCTGTAAAAACTATATTTAAAAAAGTGTTGCTTAAAATAAAACTTATTAATTTTCATTTAGTTTAATTTGATGTACTAAAATAACAAACTAAAACTGAAATAAAAATTAATAAAAACTATACAGGAAACTATACAAAAAAACAACAAAATTACTAACATTTTAAATAAAATGAAAATGGAAAATATAAAAACACAAATTGAAAATATTAATAAAAACTATAATACATTTCATATTTTTGTTTTGATGCTTAAATTCACTATTGCATTGAAACAACATGTTTTATTATTAATTTAGGCAAAATATGATAGAATTTTAATATTGTCCATTTATCGGTTATTAGCCATTACAAAAGAATAATTATCAGCTTAACAGCCATAATTTTAATATCAGTACACACGTAATTTCCAAAGTACCTTTAAGGGGCCGTTTACACAACACCATTTTCAACCAAAAACTTAAAACTTTTTATGTGTTTTGGCCGTTCACTTACGCGACAGCGACAAATTTGTGAAACAATGTCATGCGTATGCATATTACATGTTCAGTCTATAGGCACATAGTGTTTCTTTACAAAGTTACATCACAATCTACTGGCCTGGCATGCATAATACAGCAATATTTAATCATTTTCGCTGATCTGTGTGAATGGGGATAATTTTGACAAAAACCCATTTTTCCATTTTGAGGAAAAACTTTGCCGCTTTTAGTACAGCATTGTGTAAATGTACCCTCAGGCTTCTATGTCGGCCTAAAAAACTTTTATGATTGGATGACTGCTTTTTTATGATCGATCAGAAGGTCTTTCAGCTGCGTTTGCAGATCTTACTCTGATAAAGATGACTGCTGACTGAAAAATTATCTTCTTCTTCTCTATTTCCTCCTTCACCATGGGCCAACAACTGTTGCTTTGTAAATGTGGGCGGTCATATGCTAACGTGCTTGCAATGTTATTGACGATTCTGAACGATCAACTTCAGCTCAACCTCTGTAAATGGACCTTTGAGTTTTGACAGCAGGACTGTGTCTACAGAGTTCAAACACTTATTTCAACTGACCAAGAAAATCCAGTTTTTGATGATATGGCTCTTTTAAAGTGTCCCCAGGGTGGGGAAAAATGAGTGTATTGTTTACGTGAAAGAACAAACATTTATGAGAAGCTGGCTTCATAAAGGTTTTTGACCCAGCATCAACAGCTCAGCTCTTTATTTGAAAAGATTTAACACATCTGCTCTGCAGGCTGTTGTGTGGTCAGCGATCCATCTGCTCGTGCATGTTACAAATGGCTTGTGCATGAGGCCCGCTGATGGAAACAAGCCCACAGCAAAGCATGTACCCTACGCATCAAGCCAAGTGAACAATCATTTACGCTAAAAAAATGGTCCTGGGCTCACGGTTAAATCAATACATAAACTACCCAGAGGGTCTCCTGTGGAGCTGCTGAAGCGGACAGGCTGTTTAAGTAATGGACATGATGTGAGCTGAAAGCTCTGACTCAGCATTCTGTCCTCCACCTAAAGGAAGAAAGCGCCTGCTCTTTTTCTGCCTGGTACCTCATCATTTCATCTCCTACCTATTTGCTCAGCTTTGATTCGCTGTTACTTTGTTCCTTTTTTAGCCTTCACTTTCACTCTGACTATTGAGTTCTGTCCATCTGTATTCCTTTTCTCTTCATCCCCCCCCCCCTTCCCTTTTTTCCCATGTCTCACAATCTATTTTTAATAAGTCAGAACTCATCTTCCCTGCGAACAGGCAGGCTGCACTGCTAACAGGATCTTGAATATCACAATGGCAGGGAAAAATCAATCAAGAGCAGATACTGCTCAACCCTGTGAGCATCACACGATAAATGCATGTCACAAATTAACTTTTTTTTATTAGAGGGCAATATTTGATCCACTGGAATTGATTTTCAGGGGCATTTTTTACCTTTATGACAGGCATATTTTTTACAGACCATCTCTAAATGCAGCACTTTGTCTGTTTATAATTACTTCAGCTGAATCAATTAACTGAAATGTAAAAAAAAAAAAAAACATTTGCAGTCTAACACAACAAACCCACAACTAGACAGGTCTAGAACAGACTGTGCCTGTTACACTCTTTACTGATCAGTTTGCTATCCGATTGGATTTTGACATTCTATTTATACTTGGACATACACTGACCAGCCACAACATTAAAACCACCTGCCAAATATTGTGTAGATGGCATGGATTCCACTGTGGCACCAAGACATTAGCAGCAGATCCTTTAAAGGCTTTTGCAAGATGTAATATAAGTCTCTGGTGTCCCCAGAATGTGTTTGTGAAGTTTCAGCTCAAAATACCCCACAGATCATTTATTATAGCTTGTCAAATTTGCCCCTATTTAGGTGTGAGCAAAAATACACCGTTTTTGTTTGTGTTCCTTTAAATATAAATGAGCTGCTGCTCCCGGCCATCTTTCCAAAGACGGCGGAGCTTTAACAGCTCGCACTTTGGTTGCTCAACAACAAGAAAGCTGGAGAATCTCACGCAGCTAAAATGACGATTGTCAGTAACGGTGTTTGCTTGGTAGTTGCTGTGGAGTTGATTCAACTCAACTCTGTTAAAGGTGCCCTAGAACGCTTTTTAACAAGATGTAATATAAGTCTAAGGTGTCCCCTGAATGTGTCTGTGAAGTTTCAGCTCAAAATACCCCATAGATTTTTTTAATTCAGTTTTTTAACTGCCTATTTTGGGGCATAATTAAATATGCACCGATTCAGCGTGCGTCCCCTTTAAATGCTCGCGCTCCCCGCCCCCAAGCTCGCGACTCTATAATACGTTGCATAAACAAAGTTCACACAGCTAATATAACCCTCAAAATGGATCTTTACAAAGTGTTCGTCATGCAGCATCTGATCATGTAAGTATAGTATTTATTTGGATGTTTACATTTGATTCTGAATGAGTTTGATAGTGCTCCGTGGCTAAAGCTAACATTACATACTTTTGGAGAGATTTATAAAGAATGAAGTTGTGTTTATGAATTATACAGACTGCAAGTGTTTAAAAATGAAAATAACGACAGTCTTGTCTCCGTGAATACAGTAAGAAACGATGGTAACTTTAACCACATTTAACAGTACATTAGCAACATGCTAACGAAACATTTAGAAAGACAATTTACAAATATCACAAAAAATATGATATAATGGATCATGTCAGTTATTATTGCTCCATCTGCCATTTTTCGCTATTGTCCTTGCTTGCTTACCTGCATAACGTCTGATTATTCGGCTCTGTGCTGCTCCAGACGTTAATACTGGCTTGTCTAATGCCTTGAACATGGGCTGGCATATGCAAAATTTGGGGGCGTACATATTAATGATCCCGACAGTTGCATCACAGTCGGTGTTATGTTGAGATTTGCCTGTTCTTCAGAGGTCTTTTGCACAAATCAAATGTACATAAGAAGGAGGTAACAATGGTGTTTGAGACTCACTGTATGTCATTTCCATGTACAGAACTCGAATTATTTAACTATGCCGAGGTAAATTCAATTTTCAATTCTAGGGCACCTTTAATCTTTTGTGCAAATCCAGCATTGAATTGACCCTCATTTGTGAAGCAGTCCGGCGTAAAATGACGCAATGACAACACTCTACTACAACAACTCTTCCTCATCTCTAAAGCAGCCCAACATGGCCTCACCCCCTTTGTTGTGTGTTCTCTGGGAAAGGGTTTATGTAAATTTTCTTCAGAAAAGAAGCTCGCTGTAGTCCCTACCAGCTGTTTGTTGTAGTCCTTAAACAGCAAATTATTTAAAAGAAAATATCTCCCTTTGCATTGAACTTTATGCGTCATAACTTTGCAGATGTTGTTTATGCTCAAACAGCAACATTACACACTAACAAAAGCTAAAAAAGTGAAATCATAATCAAGGACGACTTTAAGTCCAGCAAGTTGTGAGATCAGATTCTCAATTGGATTGAGATCTGGGGAATTTGGAGGCCAGGGCAACACCTTGAACTCTTTGTCATGTTCCTCAAACCATTCCTGAACAATGTGTGCAGTGTGGCAGGGTGCGTTATCCTGCTGAAAGAGGCCACTTCCACCAAGGAACACCATATTCATGAAGGGGTGTTCGTGGTGTGCAGCAATATTTAGGCAGGTGGTACGTGTCAAAGTAACATCTACATGAATACCACATGTTGTGGCTGATCAGAGTAAATCTGGTTATACATCCAATCTATTATTTCCAAGCAGTGCAAATAAAGGAATTTATAACATACTATACAATATTTTAATTATTATAAAGGACAAGCAAAATACTGTTTAGAACAGTTTTATGAATTATTTTTTCATGTCAACTTAGGGATGCGCCCAAAGCCAAATACTTTATTCAGAAAGGCACGCATAATAATTCTAAATGAATAACACATTCTGCAGAATAATAGGTCAAATATTTGTTAGCTTGATTCATTAAACAATCACAAGGATAATGCAATATTTTAATCAACATATTTAAATGACAGGCAATAGTGAGACTGTGTAGCCAATATGAATATACACTTCATGAATGAAAATTTCCAGTGATTAAACAGATCAAACAAAACCCCCAGTACATACACACAGCAGTTATTTTACATACATTTTATCTTTCTTTTTTTTTTTACATAAAGGTTGTAATAAAAAAAAAACACATTTAATGAATTAAGGCAAAATTATACTGTATATTGAAACTTATGAAATAGACACAGTTACATGTTGTCATGAATGTGGCTCCCACGGTTCATCCTCCGGACCACCGGAGGGAGCCATTACCGGAATATTGATTCGACATGATTCGGACTCCATTTCCCATAGGCCCTCATTCCTGGGACTGATTGTGCTTACACCTGCACTGCATCACACCCACACTATTTAAGACACACACACACACACAAGCTCATCGCGAAGTCTTGATTTGCTATGGTGATCATTTCTGAGCGTTTATTGTGGACTGCCTTCTCGTTATTACCTGGACTGTTTATCCCTGCTGAACCTTTGCCGCCTACCTCGATCCTTGCCTGTATCTTGATCTGTGTTTGTTCGCTGCCTGTCTCGATCCTTGCCTGTGACCCGATTCTGATCCTCTGCTGCCAGCCTCGACCTTTGCCTGTCTTTGATTACGGTATTGCCTTGCGCTTGTCTGTATACTGCTGTGTTTTAATAAAGCTGCAAATGGATCCACTTTCCACTGACCCTTCATTGCCCATGTACAGTACCGGTCAAAAGTTTGGAAACCTTTTCAAAAACATAAAAAAATTGTAATAAGTCTTATGCTCACCAAGGCTAAAGAAAAACAGTAATATTGTGAAATATTATTACAAATTAAAAGAACAGTTTTCTATTTGAATATATTTTAAAATATAATTTATTTCTGTGATCAAAGCTGAATTTTCAGCATCATTAATCTAGTCTTTGGTGTCACAAGATCCTTCAGAAATCATTCTAATACACTAATTTGGTGCTCAAGAGACATTTATTATTATTATCATCAATATTTAAAACAGTTGTGCTGCTTAATATTTTTGTGGAAATGGTGAAAGTTTCTTCAGGATTCTTTGATGAATAGAAAGTTCAATGAACAGCATTTATTTGCATGTATTATATGTATTTATTAAATTTATTAAAGGTGCTAAAGAGGATGTTTTGTTTTATAAATTTTTGCAATATTACTTGAAACTGTCTTTACTAACTGATAAAAGACTATTTATTAGGTGCACTGAAAGGAATATTATTAATATACATCATCTGTGCACGAGGTAGGGCCTTAAAAACATCAGCCAATCGTTTACGCGATCATCGCGTAAACGATTGGCCCTCTGGCTTGTCAATCACTGCCATGACGTTCCTTGTGAGAGACGCGCGGCTGCGCGCTCCAGTAACTTTCCACACTCCACAGGCGCCGCATGCAATGTTTTTGTCAGGAGACAGGAGTAACAACTGCAGATTATGAGTTACCTGCGGTGAGTCCGACATAATGAATCCACTAAGTGTGTGCGTGGCTTTAAGTCGTGCACACACTTAACGATTGTAAGGCCGATTATGAATGTAAATTGATACTTATGACTGATCGCGCTCAAACGCGTCCAGTCAGAGCCAGTTGCGTTCAGTCTGCGATTACAGTCGGTGTTCAAATTCCATGTGAAAGCATATAAATCTGCTTCAGGAGCAGGAAACAATCGCTGTATGTTGAGCACAGTCACAGCGAATGCCGGTGGTAAACACTCGTGTTCCAATACTCGTGCACGAGTTTTGGGAGGCGTTCCCTCGAAATGGAGGGGGGTTGTTCTTACGCATGCGCTCATTTCAAAAACTCAGTCGACGAAAAGATCCTCTGTACCACCTTTAAAGCATTTATTAAATAAAAATCTTTAGTAACATTATAAATGTCTTCACTATCACTTTTGATCAATTTAACGCATCCTTGCTGAATAAAAGTATTAAATTTCTCTCTTTTTTTAATCTTACCAGTTACACACATTTGAATTGTATCATTGCTTCCACAAAAATAGGCAGCAAAAACTGTTTTGAACATTGATAATGATAATAATAATAATAAATATTTCTTGAGCAGCAAATCAGCATATTAGTATCTTCACACAAGTTTTCTATAACAAAAGTCATAATAACTACTTTTATGGAGTATTTGAAACTCTGATCTGAATACTATGAACTGCCAATGTATGGAAAAGATCTTTTGTTTTGAACAAAAGTTGAGCAGAAAAAACAAAAAAATAACCTTTTCTACAGAAGTATACAATGGATTGTGAACATTGTTTCATTATGACAGCCTCACATCACCCACAATTCCCTCTTAGTCCCTGCACTGCTAACGTTGTTAATCTCCCTTAATCCAATCCCAGACTGGCAACTCAATCCATCACAGCTCACTCTACTGTCCAAGCAGCTGTTTGTTCAAATGTTTCTGAGTCTTGGATACAAACATCATACTATAACATTTGCCTAAAGCCAAGAAAGACAAATCTAAAATCCCAGGCCCAATGATTTCAGCTCCTGTGACAAATATTGAAGCTTCTGTATATCTCAAAAGCCAAATTGCTTTCAGGCTGGTCTGCCTGCTAGACTGTACTGAATCAAGACAGGCACAACTGTGATTAGCCTTGAGCCGCGAAAGACCCAGACAGACTAGCTCTGATCAAAAATGTCTGAATTTAAACTAGTTTATAACTGTTCTGTGGTTTCTTCCATAAAGTTTGCGGTTAGGACTGGACATGAATGATATGACTCAATTTGATTCAATTCAATGACTCACTCATAAAGACTTCACTTAATTCATTACTGGATGAATCAGAGTTTTTGAACGAATCTGTTGAATGAATGATTCAATGACAAATACATTTTTTAACAGTCACTTGTTGCCACCTACTGGTGTAACGGTGTAAGTGATACAATCTTTATTTGAAGTGTCAAGTTACTTTCAAAAGGTGATTTGCTCTATTTTGATCGTTACCGTAGACATCAGTGTTTATAACCAAACTATAAACTTTTATCCCAGTACTTCCGTAACAATATGAATAATTATAACAGAATCGAATGGTTGTTTGAATCAAGATTGCGATCTTTTAATGATTAATCGTCCAGCTCTAATTATTGATAGACAAAATCAAGTCCTGCCCTACATGTTTTCTTGTTCGAGAAGCCGTTTCACTTGGATATACATCACAGCAGTGAAGAAAAGACAATCTCAACTTCCGTTTCATGCCGACTTTAAGGGGCGATAGATTCTGCAGTGTGTAAGATTGAACTGCCAATGCTTTTGTGCTCAAAAAGAGTTCATTCTGGTTTGTGATGTTTTTATGCACCAACCAGGACTCTGATCACAGTTTCTCAACTCTATTGTGGGAACACAGTCTCAATTATTTACTCTTATCTGTCATGCCAGAATGCCATCCAATCCAAACTGTGGCCATATCTCTGCCACAGATGCTGACGCTGAGCTCTCGCTCATCCACAATCCTCTCACTGCTGTTCCCAAAGGAGTCCAAAACCATTTTAATATGTGCCGTGTATTATCAATGAATAAACCATAGCCAGATTAAATCCCATCAAAAGCTGAACTCACAATGTCACTCATTCTGTTGCTCTTTATTGCATTCAGACACTCTCGCTTCAATTAGAGCCTCTTGTTTTGAGTTCCTGAGGGAACAAAGCCTTGAGATGAGGTCAATGAGAAGGCCGCTCACGGACAGAACTGCTCTAACTTGATAAAGCTGGTCAAAGGTCCTAATTCTCATTATTGACATATTTATTTAAGGCTGTAACTGAAACTCAAGTCCTCCCAAGCTCTACTTTCTCTCCAGCTAACATTACAATAATCATTCTCATAAGACAACTAAAAAAGGCAGTATTTACACCTCACCTTGTTTTAACTTCTTGGTGGACAGGGTTAAATGTAAGTGTAAGTAGTCCAAATGCTTCTTAGAATGCACTGAAATCTTTTCACTCAGCCCATATTCTGAGAAGTTCAGGATGTATCAAAAATATATAAAAATATTATTTTTATTACATTTTTTTTTAATGTAATAATATATAATAATAAAGTTTGGAATCAGTAAAATATAAAAAAAATAAATAAATAAATACTTTTATTCAGTAAAGAATATAGTTTTATGTTAAGAAATATTCTTTTTAGTGGATTCCAATGAAATAAGTTCACTGTACTTAAAGGAGTACACGTTTATGATGGATGCACTTTCTTGAGCTTCATACTCATTGGTCACATTCACTGCCATTATATAGCTTGGATGCGTCAGGATATTTATTAATATAACTCCAATTGTGTTCATCAGAAAGAAGAAAGTCATATACACCTAGGATGGCTTGCGGGTGAGTACATTTTGGGGTAATTTTCATTTTAAAGGGAACTAATCCTTTAAGATCTTAATGTACTTGCAGGGGAGGGTTAATTTAACTTAATTTAATTTAGTTGAACTTTTAAAAAATTAGTTGGCACAACAACTAATGAAGCTGAGAAAAATAAATAAATAATGCTTTGTAGCCAGTTGCTTAATTTTTTAAAGTTTACTCAGCTTTTTGTTTTACAGTTTAAATAAATGCTGTTCTTTTGAACTTTTATTCTTTAAAGAATCCTGTTGGTTTTCACATATTCAAAATATTAAGCAGTAAAACTGTTTTTAACATTGAAAATAATAATAATAAATGTTTCTTGAGCACCAAATCAGCATATTAGGAAACGCTTTATTTTAAGGTGATGTAGTTACACTCAACTGCATGTACTTACTATAGTAATAACAGTAAATTATGCATAATTACAAGTAACTTACACTAAACCAAACCCTATCCCTAGTCTCAGCCTCAGATGTCACGCCCACTGGTTGAACATCTGATGCATATGGCACACTTATCTGGAAAAACTTCAGGAGTTTCAAAGTCGTCATCTGGTTGGTTGAATTATACAGGATGTCCGGGAGACGCGTGTGTCACTTTCTTAAACGGTCCGCCTGGAAACAAATGCTGTGACGCTAAATTAACGCGGTCATGTTTACAAGCACTTACCAGGATCAACTAAACGCTGGACTTTCAAGAGTAAGTGAAGTTTGCGGCTCCATTGTTGCAGTAAACTTGCACAACGTTCTTGAATGTATCATTTATTAGATGTACGCCGGTCTGTTATTGCAGGGACATCGACTTTACATTTTCACGCCCCTAAACATGACGCTGAACAAAACGAACTGTGATTGGTTGTGTTACATGTCAGTCAAACGTCCTCTTGGGCGGTCCTGGGCCAATGAAAGCTGCGATAGAGTCCAGACCTTCTGCCATCAGTCTGAAGGTCTGGCTACGCGAGACTACCCTAACCCAAACCGTAACTCTATAGTAAGAAATTAACATTACTCAGTACATATTTAAGTAAGTACAATGTAACTATGTCACCTTAAAATAAAGTGTAGCCGCATATTAGAATGATTTCTGAAGGATCATGAGACACTGAAGACTGGAGTAATGATGATTCAGCTTTGCATCACAGGAATAAATTACAATTTAAAATATATTAAAATATATATATCTCTTAGCTGAGCTCTTGTGATTGGATCACCCGAGATGGATGTTAATACCAGCTGTTAACAGGGCTAAAGGGAAAAAAGTGAATAAATGAGAATGACACTAATTTGCTTCCCCATCCTCTCTGGGGCTGATCTGATAGGTGGTAACTCCTCCCCAGAGCCCTGTTCCACAAACACAATCCTTATATATCTCTTACCTTATCACTACAACCTATAAGGGAGGATATTTCCATTAGCCAGAGGCTTTGTTAATGCACTGGACATCCTGACAGGAACAAGAGCCTTGCAGTTCTGCTCATAAATTCACATATCCCTTGAGGAATCTGCAATATGTTTATCACTTTTACAAAAACTAATAAAAATTGCATGTTTTATATTTTTATTTAGTACAAAACAGAAAAAAAATCTCATTTATTTTTACTTTAATAGACACTTCAAATCATATGTAAATGTATGCGCAGAACTGTACAGAGAAAGAAGGAAATATCTTGACTATGACCCTGTAAATCTGCAGTGAGAAAAACCTCAGGTCGTGTGTACTGAGTGACTGGCTTCGATCTGAAGGGTTCCTCCCCTTATGCTGCTCTGCTCACTGTATAAATGCATGGAGCCGGGGTGTTGTATATCTCTCAGCCTGACAGCTGATCCGCTGGCCCCTGTGCCAGTTTAATATGTGGGTTCTCTCTGCTGGGACCGCCATGCTTCTGCTCTGTGCGCACTCTCTCTCTCTCTCTCTCTCCCTCCCTCTCTCTCTCTCTCTCTCATTCCTGCACTGAGAGGAAGAGAGAGGCAGATTGAAAGGGGGAGAGAGAGAAACTAGGCCTCATCCATCATTTCATTAGACAGCAATTTGGCGGCCATGATAAAACTCACAGCTTCGGTGGTTTGGTTCCATGGACTGAGAACCCTTAACAGGTTCAGATGCAGGAAATTATTGCTGCTTTTCTAAGATACAGACTACAAGGAACTCCAGAAAAAAGAGAGACGCAGTATGTGTACTTGTGAGAGAGCAAATGGAAAGTGTGAGAGAGGAGCTGTTCTGTGAACTGTAAGCCCTTACACTAGTGCATTACATTTATATAGCATGCTAGACCAGGGGGTTTCAAACTAGGGTCCAGGGCTAGGGAGTGTGTTAAGGAATATGGCAATGTTAGGGTGTGTTCACACTTGTAGTTCGGTTCGCTTGGTTCGGTCGCATCTTTTGGTCAAATTAAGACTGATTCATACTTCTGCATTGAGTGTACAGCCTAGGCTGTGTGTAGCAAGCGTAGACTATGGCGTAGCCTGACCTGCACCTCTTCAAAAATGTAACAACGCGTCAATTATACGCAGACTGCAGTCGCTGTGATTGGTCTGCTAGAACCCTTCCCTCAGGTTAAAAAACAGGCACGGAGCAAGCGGATAAAAAAACGCTCTGTTTAGGGGACACGCGCCGTCAAACTGCAACAAAAGACATTGCCTATTTGCTGCCATCGCTGCTGAAGCTTCTCTAAAAGTCTACAAGACAAGCTGATTCTTCTTCGGCTTTTGCCTTGATACTTAACATGACCACGGACACTGCCTACTAGCGGTCTGCATGTTGCACATTGGCGGAGACAACGACGCAAAAGTATAAATGAAAACCGCATAGCCTATGGCGCAGTGGCTCTGGCGTATATCTGACTCAGAATTATAAATCAGCCTTTAGTCCTGGTCCGCTTAGCGTTCACATTGGTATTTTTAACATTGAACTTAAAGGCATAGGGGGATACGTTCACAACCGGATAGGTCGGTTTTTATGACGTATATTTCGTGACAGAACTTTCCGAACATCCAAAACAACGCGGTGTGCTGGGCTAAATGCACTCGTTGTATGTGCGTAGCCTATATATGATGGTATTTTGACCAGCTGAGAACTCGTGAAGAGCTTGTAAAATGCGTAAAGGGGTCAAAACGGTAACAGGAATCCCTCCGTCACACACACAAATGAAGATCTGCTGCGAGTAGACGCGGTTCTGATGCCTATACTCAACTGTAATGGGCAACATCGCGACTATGATAAGAAAAAACGAGTATGCTTGATCATTCTGTGATTTTTAGGGTCGCATCTTGTGATATCATGTCCTGTTATGGTTTGTTTACATGTCTTTGGATCGTGTTGCGTTCATATTTAATTCGAACCGCACCAGAGATCGTTTGGAAGTGGACCGAGACCCATCTTTTCAGCTGTCTCGGTCCGCTTGTTTGGTGCGCACCAGGGTTCGGATGGTAGCGTTCACATTTAAGGGGCTTTCACACTGGGCTCATTTGCCACGTTCCGAGCCCGGGCGCTATTGTTCCCAATGCCCCCCACAGCATTGGTCTGGTTTCACACTCAAATTGATTCTATCGAACCCTGGTGCGTTTGTGTTCATCTTACGTCATCACAGACGTGCACGGCGCATGACAGAAAACAGAACGCTGGTCAATAAATTGTGTTTTTATTAATGTGGTGCTATTAAGTGCAGCAGAGTAAACGACACTTGTGCTTACTGTATGTGCGCCGCATGTAGATGGTTTTCCGCTGTTAGCAAGCAGCCTATTTTGAGGAGACAACCATAGACAGTAAAAGAAATGGACACAGCGACCCCATTGGAACTCAATTGAGACAAGTGAAGCCCATTTTTAGCGATTTTTAGCACTTCCGTTTCTGACGCGCAGACTCAAACTAAGCTTGATGACGTCAGCAACCTGTCTGACAGATGTAAATCTTCTAGTAGCTGTGCGTGCAAACTGCCATCGTTAATCTTGCAGAGACAGCGAGCTTGAGCGGGGAGTTCTTTGGCGTGAGTGAGCAGGAGTAAGTATTCTGATTAATTATTCTGATTAATTATTTTGAATAGTATTTTAAAATGTAACGCCAGTACAGTCTCTCTTGACGTCTCCCCGATTGCCTGCGAGCTTCTCCTCCTGTCTGTACGGTAATTTCTCTACTGTGCGACAGATAGTCGAGTGGTTATGACGCAATCGTTAGCCTATTTTTACAAAAACAGTTTCTACGGGGCCATAATGTAACATAGAAGGTAATGGAGCCCTTTATACATTGTCGTGTATCTTTAGAAATAAATAATGGACAAATGGAGTATTTAAACGCCTCAGATGTAAAGTTATTCACTGTCAAAGTGACGCCAAAATGAATGGGAGTCAATGGGATGCTAACGCAAGTGAAGTTCTGCTACAAGATGGCGGCACGCGGCCGACTTCAACTTCCGGTCGACATCCTTCCCGCTTGGAGACAACTGATTACCAACTGATTTGCCACTCTGATTGCACTCGCAAAGCGCGAACACACTGCAGGCTCACTCCTGCTCGAATCCAAGGTAAATCATCAACACTATCATCTCTTACATGTGTTTTATTTAAGTAAATACATTACAATCGGCGAAAACGCATCCGCAGGTTACTTTACTTCCTGAACAAGTGCGCACCCGAGTCTGTGTTGCTTTCATATTCACGTGAACCACGGCACAGTTCGAGTGCAACCGAACTCAGACCACCTCCTTCAGGTATAGTCTCAGGTTCGGTACCCCGGTGCGCACCCGGGTTCGCATGACAGCTTTCACATTAGCGATTTTTCAAGCAAACCGTGCCCCGTTTCGAACTAAACTGCTAATGTGAAAGCCCCCTTATTCAAATGAACCACACTAACAGAGCAATCGCACCAGAGTTCATTTTAACTGAACCAGACATGCCAAGTGTGAACACACCCTTAAATGTATTTGGTCTTGGGGAACTAGATCTGTTACGCATGCTGTTGCTGTTGCAGAGTAAGTATGGACTTGCTACTGCCAACAGATACACAGACAAGCTGCTGTGAACATATAAGATATGCTGCTGCTGCATGAATAAACATATTAATCATTTAGCAGATCTAGGCAGGTGGAGCTGGGGGAGGTGGAGGGTTTCAGAGGAACTCTGATAACATGCTGCAAGACCAGCTTACAGCAAACACTGAACCAGATTATTTAAATGTTGAGCAAGCAATCTCTTTGGCAGCAGAATCAACAAAGGCCAATCAGCTTATGTCCTAATGGTGAGATTGCTTGCAGATTGCATGTAAAGGCCCTATAAAGTCTCTATTTTATTTTACATATGGATTAATTACCTTGTACAGTAGGAAGTATGTGATTTTGGTTACAGCCTGTGTCATTATCATTATAGCTGTGGTGTGGAGAATTAGAACGAATAGAACTTTATAGTTATGGTTATAGTTATAGACCTTGGGGTTTTTTTGTACATTTTATTGCTTACCAGGAGAAAATTGACCACTATACAGTTTAAAGTATCAAAAATGTCCATAGCACAAGCAGTGCAGGATGAGTTACCCAAAAAAATTTAACACTTAGGGTTAGAGGTTTTGAAAACCCCTAACTGAGTACAGTATAGATTTAATATCAGTCCAACATCCAACATTAACTTCATTACCTTTCTGTCACGTCTCTTTGTAATCACTTAAGCTTTTAACAACTTGAGTGAGCATCACTTCCTCCACACCGTGCTCTTCCAGCGCATTCATCGCTGTCCAACCACTGTGGCCCAGGGCAGAACGACTTCCTCAACAATAACTAATAACTCAGCCTGTCAACAGCACACTCATGCCCATGGGGAACTAGGACAGAAAGAACCTCTATCAGTGATTATGAGTCTTTTTTATTTTAAGGCATCAAGGAATCTTAAAGTGATGATGAAAAAGTGTGGATGGATATAGCCTACCATGAAACCATGATGATTAAAGAGCAAATTTGAGATGAACAAAGAAAACAGAACAAGATCAAACTCAAACTGAGAGGTTTTAAAATTTTAAAAAATATATATAGCCTACCTTCAGCTTTTACTGTGTTTACAGATCCAACATTATCATCACTGTACAAATATGTAGTTTTAAGGGTGTGTTCACACACTGGGGCAGCCGTGGCCTAATGGATAGAGAGTCGGACTTGTAACCCAAAGGTCATGGGTTCGAGTCTCAGGTCCGGCAGGGATTGTCGGTGAGGGGAGTGAATGTCCAGCGCTCTCCCCACTCTCAATACCACGACTGAGGTGAGACCCTTGAGCAAGGCACCGTACCCCCAACTGCTCCCCGGGCGCCGCAGCAATGGCTGCCCACTGCTCCGGGTGTGTGTTCATGGTGTGTGTGTTCATGGTGTGTGTGTTCACTGCTGTGTGTGTGCACTTGGATGGGTTAAATGCAGAGCACAAATTCCGAGTATGGGTCACCATACTTGGCCACATGTCACTTCACTTTCACTTTCACTTGTAGTTCGATTCTCTCGGTTATTTTGGTCCAGACCAAAAAAGAAAACAATACATCTAGTCATCATTTGCTTAGTACGGAGCCCCTAAAGGGACGTGGTGGTGGAAAAAAAATTGGGAAGGGAGGAAATTTTACATGCTGGTCGAAAAAAAAATTGGGATGGGAGGAATTTTTTTTTTTTTAATCTTTTGAGTTCCCTCGCAAAACTTTTGCGTTCCCCTGAGAAACTTTTGCGTTCCCTCGCAAAGATATTTGCGTTCCCTCGCAAAGTTATAATCATTCCCTTGCTGTGAGCTTGAACAAACACTTCCTCTTTAATGTCCCGCTGGCTGGCAGTAGTGTTTCAGTTAGTAACATACGTTAATAATGCACACAAATGCGCAGCTCTTAGAGTTTGAACTTGTTGGACTCAAATATAAAGAAATGCAGTCAGTGCTTATTGCAGTTCAGCTGGCAATATATTCACAGATTCGAGCTTCCCGGATTAATAACTCGTGAGCTAAACGTTGTTAAAACACAAATGCAATCATAGTAACCTAGACAACAAGCTACAACAACCCAATTTTCCTCAAACGTGCTTTATAATAAATTGGTCTCTATGAGCAGGCGGCGGAGATACACGTCTGAAGGGACTGTCTGAAAGTGCAAAACCCAAAATCCTTTTGCTCATTTTATATTATGAAAAATACTCAATAACTTCACTGTAACACACTGTACTGTCACCAAATTCAGTTCATACATCACTGCTCTACTGCTGGTTATAGGTACTACAACACTTAGTTTGGCAAGTAGCACATAAAGGCTTTCTTTACACAAATGATGTTGGTACACAGCTTACATACTTACAACAGCTTTTGCATGATAATTGCTTACTGGATTTGATGGCATTACAATTTATTTAATATTTTTACTAATAACAGTGAAGTTATTAT
>RJVU01046259.1:1913041-1950527 GCA_003731715.1 Anabarilius grahami | reverse complement strand
GGGTTTTGCACTTTTCAGACGGTCCCTTCAGACATGTATCTCCGCCGCCTGCTCATAGAGACCAATTTATTATAAAGCACATTTGAGGAAAATTGGGTTGTTGTAGCTTGTTGTCTAGGTTACTATAATTGGAAGTAGCTGCATTTGTGTTTTAACAACGTTTAGCTCACGAGTTTAGCTCAATCCGAGAAGCTTGAATCTGTGAATATATTGCCAACTGAACTGCTTGACTTAAGCACTGACTGCATTTCTTTATATTTGAGTCCAACAAGTTCAAACTCTAAGAGCTGCGCATTTGTGTGCATTATTAATGTAGGTTACTAACTGAAACACTACTGCCAGCCAGCGGGACATTAAAGAGGAAGTGTTTGTCCGAGCTCACAGCAAGGGAGCGATTATAACTTTGCGAGGGAACGCAAAAGTTTTGCGAGGGAACGCAAAAGTTTTTTTTTTTAAATTCCACCTATCCCAAATTTTTTTTTCACCAGCACGTAAAATTTCCTCCGTTCCCAATTTTTTTTTCTACCACCATCTCCCTTTAGGGGCTCCGTAGCTTAGCATTCACAATGTCATTTTTAGCACCTAAATATGTCAAACAAAAGGCATAAGGAAAAGGTCACAACCTGATTTGACAGCTTTTATGATGTATTTTGCAACAGAACTTGCCGAACGTCCATAACAATTCTGTGAGCTAAATGCGCTTGTGGTATATGCATACATATGATGGTATTTTTACCAGCTGAGAACTCACAAAGAGCTTATAAAATGTGTAAAACAGCCAGGAATTCCTCCATTCCACACAAACAAAGATCTGCTGCAAGGAGACGGTGGTTCTGACACCTGTACCGAATTGTAATGGGCAACTTAGCTACCATGACAAGAAGAACCAGGTATGGTTGAGCATTCTGTTCTTTTATTTGTGACATCACATCCTGTTTTTCATTTGTTTAGATCAGGGTGTCCAAACTTGGTCCAGGAGGGCCACTGTCCTCCAGAGTTTACCTCCAACCCCAAATAAACACACCAGCTAATCAAGGTCTAATTAGGCTTACTAGAAACTTTCAGGCAGGTGTGTTGAGGCAAGTTGGAGCTAAACTCCGCAGGACGGTGGCCCTCCAGGACCGAGTTTGGACACCCCTGGTTTAAATGACCTTGATCTGTGTTGCACTCATGTTTCAGTCGAACTAAAGCGGAGTTCATTTGGAAAATGTGGGTCTCTGTCCTCTTGATTGATGCGCACCAAGACTCAGATGGCAGAGTTCATTTTAACCCAACCAAACCTGCCAAGTGTGAACACACTCTAAAAGGGACAAAAATATTCACTTTTTGCTGAACTTCATTTAATTTCCTCTCCGTCAAGAGCATGATGGCAGTAACAGCACAGTCACGACTGCTGCCTGACAACATCCAGACAGCCTGAGTCTTGCATGCGTACTTTGGCCCACGGGGGCTTTGAAACATGGAGGCGAGGCAAAGAAAATAACAAAAGTTTCACCAAAAACAGGATCTGAAGCAGAGAGACAAACACAAAGACCATGACAGAGACCTCAGAACATGTCTCCATAATGCAGCACAGAAAACATGAGAGAGTATTTTCAAAAGAAGAACTATAGTATGTAGGCAGTAACCAAGAAGTTCAGGTTTCAGGTTTGATTCAATAGTGAGGAATGTATTGAATGTAAAATTCATCAAAAAGGAACACCGACACCATGTTTAACATCTGACAACAAAACATTGACTTTCAGAACTAATAAACATTGACATTTTTATGCATTTGCTAGACTGTTTAATGCAAAGCAATATTCATTCAAGGTACAAATTTAATCAGTTAATGCATCCCTTGGGAATCGAACCCATGACCTTGATGTTGCTAACAGCACGCTCTATAGTTTGAGCTGAAGTAACACTACTTTTTATACTCAAGTATGTAAATTCAGACATACACTTGACGGGGTACACTTAACGAGCATGCTTGTTTTACGGTTAGGAATGGGTCACAATGTTTAACTAGATGCCCAATAAATGATTAGTCCAAGAGAGGCTGATTGTCTCATTGTGTTTTTTCGGGTTTTCCACCATAAGTGTTGCATTTCTATGGTGCATCAAGTTATAAAATACTCCAACATTAAAAAAACTATGTATCAAGACCCCTGTCAGTTTAGTTCAATTCGTCTATTTGTTTTTAAATGCTAGAATGTGTCTTACTCTTACATAAGGTGAACCTGGAACCAGTCAAATTATACAGGGCTTCATTAAGAATTAGTTCAGACCACTTAGCAAAAAGTTGATTTTGAAAAAAATGTGGTTTTGCACATACCTATAGAAATGTTAGCATTCAAGAGGGTGACATTATTTATTATAATAAGGTTATATAAAGTTAGCATCACACTAGTTCCATTGACAAAATTTTTCCGTTGGCTTTTAGATTATTGGGGCAAATAAGCTCTGAAAATATCTTGAGATGTGTTAAACAGACCTTATTTCAGGTATTTAATCAAAAACCCATTCAAAAAAAACCATTGACTTCATGACAATGGAACCGGAAGTGCAAAAATCCCAACTCAAAACTGGATTTCAGGATTGTAGCACTAAGTTATTCAGTTACCTAGCTATAAACATGTCTAAGAAAGTTTGGTAACACTTTATTTTACAGTGTCCTTGTTAGACGTTACATGTACTTGCTATAGTAATCTAGAATTAAACAGAAAAGCGTAGCACCAGATCACAGTCCAAAGAAATACTTATACACACAGTTTCTGGTTGTGCGAAGATCCAAAGATAACTCCAAGATCCAAAAAATGAAAGATCCGCACATGAGAATGAAGTAAAAAAGCTTCAACGAATTTATTATCCAGAGGCCATAAAAAGTGCAAAAGTGCAAAAAGTGCAAGTGCAGAGTGCAAAACGTTTTCGGGATCAACCCTTCATCAGTGCCTTGCTATAGTAATAACAGTAAATTATGCATAATTACAAGCAATGTTGGGGGTAATGCATTATAAGTAACTTTAGTTATGTAATCAGATTACTTTTTCAGTAACTAGTAAGTAAGTAACGCATTACTTTTTCAATTTACAACAAAATATCTAAGTTATTTTTTAATATTTATTGACTGACAGCTCTCCTGTCCCCATGTTGAGAGAAATGAAGTGCAGAGGTGTTGTGTGCGCAGTGAAAACAGGTAACATGTAACATTACTTTTCATAAAAAGTAACTAAGTAACGCAATTAGTTATTTTTTTAGGGAGTAACGCGATATTGTAATGCATTTTTTTAAAAGTAACTTTCCCCAACACTGATTACAAGCAACTAAGCATAAACCAAATCCTGATCCTAACCCTACAGTAAGTACATGCAGTTAATAAATAATACTCAGTACTTAATAGTATAATTACACTGTAACAAGAACACCTTAAAATAAAGTGCAACCAAAAGTTTCCAAATTATTGCTTTGTAGTTGACCTTAATAAGAAAACTGACCATAGAAGAAGACAGTACAGTAATGCTCACTATAAAGCACCCCTTGTGGCAATTCTGAGAATGCAGCACATACTTGCACTGCAATATGACTGGCATGTTGATTTCAATGATGCATGAAATCAAGTTTGTGTAGCTAGAATGTCTGAGACCTAAGATCAGAAACATCAACATTTGTATGCATTCATGTAGCATAGAGTATGTTTTGTGCTTTAGGACAGCTAGAGCTATTACACTTATCAAACAAAGAAGAACAAACCCGTTCATACGTCATAAATCTAATCATTATCAGTTACAGTTCTTGGTAAACATTCACATCACCTCTGCAGTACCATTAGTTGTAAAACGCCATCAAATTTTCATGCTGTGAACCTAAACACAAGCCCCATGAGCCTTTGCAATCTACAGAGAAAAGGGGCACTGGGCATGCTGAGAAACATGTGTGTGTGTGTGTGTGACCGTTTATGGGAAGTATGTGAAGGGAGTCTTAAAATAAATGGAATAATCTGCACACCAATGAGTCGAGGCAGGTCCATAGCGACATGAAGAAAAAGTACTGCATTTATGTCTTGATGGCCGAGTGGGCACAACACTTAACATGGGACCACCCAAACCTGAGAGAGGCAGCCACCCATGCGTGACAACAGCCTCTGTCAGCAAATCTGTGTAAAGGAAGGTGAGAGAGGAAGAGAGATAGATCTCTCCTTTGAGTGATAAGCCAGTGCTAATTGCATGACAACTACTGTGATTGAGGCAGTAAAGCATGTCAGTGTAGAAAATAACATTTCCTACGAATGTACCTGCAAATTTGCAAGCCTGATTGCAAAGCACAGAAGGTGCAGGAACCCTACTGTATTTGTACTGTTTTGCCAACTATTCTTTTTCTGCCCTTAAAGTGTCTGACTTTGAGAGAAATTGCTTTTAAAGAAATCGCTTTTTAAGGACTACAACAAACGGTTGGTAGGGACTACAATGAGCTTCTTCCCGGGTTTGTGACATCACTAACCCTAAAATTTACATAAACCCTGCCCCCGAGAACACACAACAAAGGGGGTGAGGCCATGTTGGGCTGCTTTAGAGAAGAGGAAGAGTTGTTGTAGTAGAGTGTTGTTGCCATTGCGTCATTTTACGCCGGACTGCTTCACAAATGAGGGTCAATTCAATGCTGGATTTACACAAAAGATTAACATGACGGCACATGCTAGTCGATGAGTTGAATCAACTCCACAGCAACTACATAAATTTATCCACTAACCATTCAGAAATGTCCAGTTTCATTCTAAAAGTTGTAACTTCTTCCTGAGTCTCTCCATCAGTGTCGACTCCGGTTTGGACAATGTAAGGCTGAACACCGTTACTGACAATCCTCATATTAGCTGCGTGAGATTCTCCAGCTTTGTTGTTGTTGAGCCACCGAAGCGCGAGCTGTTAAAGCTCCGCCCTCTTCTGGAAAGGGGGCGGGGAGCAGCAGCTCATTTGTATTTAAAGGGACACAAACAAACTGCATTTTTCGCTCACACCCAAATAGGGGCAAATTTGACAAGCTATAATAAATGATCTGTTGGGTATTTTGAGCTGAAACTTCACAGACAAATTCTGGGGATACCATACCCTCCCTAGGTTGTTTGTCTGATTTGTACAAAATTGAGATTATCTTGAGATACTTCTAACAAAACGTTATCAAAATATTTTGGCTAAATTTAATGATTTTGGACATACAGACTATGTTTTTTTTTTTAAGGTATGGCCCATAATGACTAACTGACCTATATCTTTTGAATGCACTGTTCAAACTTTGCAAAACTTGGTACACATGGACAACGTCATTCTAAAGAAACGAAGTTCTCCAAACTTCAAGAATATCTGATGTCTGTGTGGATAACAGCAATTTCTAAAATATCAGCCATCTATATCAATGCAATGACAGATGAAGCATGGAGTGCTTATGTTGTCCACCAGAGGGTAAGAAATCTTTTTAGGTCTCATAGAATCAGTGTAAATAATTCAATAGCTTCACTTGTATTTAAAAAAATAAATGCACAGAAATTAATTAGCAAAACTATTGTACATTTACAATTTAGCTTGAGTTGAACATAATCTGTTTGCAGATTGATGAAATGATTATAGATTATTAAACATTACTTTCTTGTTTATATCCTAATGATATTGAAAACATATTTGTCGAGTTGTCAGACATGACTGAATATATTGCTTTTAAGAGACAATATTATTATCGGACCGAATCCAAATGACTGGATGAACATTTCATGGTCCTGAGACTTTGACTGAAGTTTGTCTGGTAACACTGTATTTTAAGGTGACGTAGTTACACGTTACTTCATGTATACTTACTATAGTAATCACAGTAAATGATGGATAATTACAAGTAACTAACCCAAAACCAAACCCTATCCCTAACTCTATAGTAAGTACATATAGTAAGCAAGTAAATGTTGCTTATCCTACCTTTAAAGTCGCACATTATGTTATATTATGTTAGAAAAATACATTCCAGTTGTATTACAATATTGTCTACCAACAGTAATCCTTAGAAAGCCCTGCCCCAAACTCACACCATTGTTTATTTCAGATTCAGAAGTCGATCAAACAGGCAGTGCTGAAAGCAGCACAGAGCCACTGTCTTTACGCTCTTTGTGGAGTCAGTCTACTAATGGTTTACTTACAGTTGTCTCAGCACATTAAACTGGGAGAAGAGAAAGTATCTTAAAGCTGAAAACATAATAATGCACATCAACTTTAAAGATGTGAATTTTATAGCTTACTCAGAAACATAATCAAATTCTTCATCTCCAAAACAACAAAGATGGCAGGGCTAACAATGCTCATAAATAAATGATTCAGCAGTCAGAGCTGTGTAAACTCAGTTATGTACTGAAGCATTTAGCAGAAGCCGCAAACACATCACTGCCAAACTATACTCCCAAATCCATTCCTTTCTTTCCTTCTGTAATGCCTTGAGTATGGGCAGAACATCTTTATCCTCCGCCCTTCAAATTTCAAATTCCACTAGAAATCAAAGAAATGCAATTTATTAATATCTCCTTTCAAATGCTAATGTTTTATCCATACATAAATCATGAGACACAAGGTTGTTTGTGATTCAGAGAAAACAGAGAGAGAGAGAGAAAGAGAGAGCTTAGGGTATTATGGGAACAAGAGAAAGAATGTTCTGTGTGGAATGAAAACAAAGCAACACAGAAGCTAAACTACATTTCCATGGACTTTATACGTCTGTCTGGGAAAACTGAAATAAAATGATTAATTTATTAATTTATTCATGTATTAATTAAAATTTAATGTATTTTTAGGGCTAGGGTGGGATGTAGCGCATTAGCTTAAAGGGGCAAAATGGGCTTTCAATAAAACTTGGCTGCTATGTAGTAGAAAGATTAAAAAACTTGAAATCAATGCTACCTGACTATAGAGAACACAGAGAAAAGGCTGTTCCATTTTGCCAAATAGGTAAAAAAAAAAAACTTCATGTTGCGTCCAAGGCCACTCCTACCAGTCTGCTATGGATACGGTAGACCAGAGTCACATACCGCCTTGCTTGAGTAGGAAATACTTCTTAGCAAACTTTTAGGCTGCAAAGAATCATAAATACAGACAGAAAGCTGTGACGGAAAATCTGAAAAACCTCCATGTTTTTTTTTAGTTTTTAGTTTTTTATTTATGGGCTTTTTGTGCCTTTATTCAGAGAGGACAGTAGAGAGCAGACAGGAAAGCATTGGGTGGAGAGAGGGGGGCGGGATCGGCAAAGGACCTTGAGACGGGAATCGAACTCGGGTCACCGTGAACGCATTTGTGCCATATGTCGGCACACTAACCACTAGGCTATCGCCGCCGAAAAAACCTCCATGTTTGTAGTCAACATTTCAAACTTGATGACCACAAACAGTTTTAGGCCAAACGGAGGGGAAAAACTGAAAGAAAACTGTCATTCTGTTAGTTCCGCCCAACCTCCCTAAGCAAAAAGCTGTCGCATACAGGTAAGAAAGCTGTTGCCGTAGTATTTTTACCATAACGCTGTTTAAAGAGTATACAAAGTACGATACTCTTACCATAACCGTTTTGTTAATAACCCTCGGTTGATCTGACTGTCCGTGGGCGGGGTTACAAAAATGTACTTTTCACAGAAGTTTTGCTGACAAATAAATGTGAATTTCCCAGTCCAGGTAACACAGAGAACAACTGTAAACATTGTTCATTTACATAATATGTAAATAATATAATATACTACCAACATTTTCAACACGTTTTGTGTTTTTACAATCTTTACACTTCAATTTAAAAACAACTTAAGTCAGTGGAATGCATTTAAAGCAATATTATATAGTCAGTGTATAAAGATATAAAATGAATTTGCTTCTGAAAGAAACTGATGAGTTTATATTAAAATATCTGACTTTTTACTCAGATTTCTGTAAATCTGAGCAGTTTGTTGAGATCTGCTGAACGTCTCCAAAATTGATCCTCTCTGAAAATCATTAAAAATTAATGAATTCTTGACCAGAATACAACAGGTCTAAAGATGTAACTGAATATTGAGCAACACAACTGGAGTAAAAAGAGATGTAAAAAGAAGAACATCAGGACACATCTTCAGTAAATGGGTGTCCTCATTTCTTTCCGTGAATCTGACATATTTCATAACAACTGGTGTATTGTTCTGTTCAATTAACAAAATAAACACAGAGCTGCAATTTTAGTTCACGTGTATTTCACACATAAATCTCCATTATGTCAGGAGCTGTCAATATCAGCCTACTTTGCACATCCATCACAATAAATCCACATTTCCCTCTTACGCAAAACAACCTGTTTCAGTACTACAGGTGATGAAATACCTATAGAGGCCTTTTACTGCTATCATTGAAAACAGGGGCTACATTTGAGGGGCTAAATCTTAAAAATGCTAAATATTTTAGGGTCAAACTGATTCATAAAGTTAAAAAAGAATTCAATGCTTAAATGCTGAAATGCCAGTGGTGAAAGGTCAAATACAGGTCAAATTTAACACTTTTCTTTAAACAGTTTTGTTATGATATTCTGACAGTGTGGAAAAACAATAGTGTATTTTCGCTGAAAATGGGTCAAAATAAACCAAAGGCAATAGAAAAGTTAACAGTGTGAAATAAAAGATGCACCTTTTGGGCATTTTATATAAGCCAGAGGAATATGATATGTTGCTATTATAATGATCACATTAGGTGCACAGCAGCACTGGGTGCAGTGAAAAGACAGGCAGATGTTCCCCAAGGACAAATCAGCTCTGAGTTTATTGAGGACAGTCCGATGAAGTCTGATAAACACATCGGACTAACCTTTCCGGAAATCTTGAGCCTCTACTGGCACAATTACGGAAGAGGATTAGGGCCAAGCAATAATAAAAAAATAAAAACCATCTCGAGATTAAAGATTATAAATTTCGAGAAAAAACGTGTTAAATTTCGAGAAAAAAGTCGAAATAAAATGTTGAGAATAAACTCGTTAAATTATGAGAAAAAAACTCGTTAAATTTTGAGAAAAAAGTCGAGATAAAATGTTGAGAATAAACTCATTAAATTACGAGAAAAAAGTCGCTAAATTACGAGAACAAATTCGATAAATTATGAGAAAAATGTCATAATTTAACGAATTTGTTCTCATAATTTAACGACTTTTTTCTCGTAATTTAATTACTTTATTCTCAACATTTTATCTTGACTTTTTTCTCAAAATTTAATGACATTTTTCTCATAATTTAACGAATTTGTTCTCGTAATTTAACGACTTTTTTCTCGTAATTTAATGACTTTATTCTCAACATTTTATTTCGACTTTTTTCTCGAAATTTAACGACTTTTTTCTCGAAATTTAACAACTTTAATCTCGAGATGGTTTTATTTTTTTATTATTGCTTGGCCCTAATCCTCTTCCGTACACAATCCCTTTGCTTAGGTGATGGCTTTTTCAAGTGACCCGTTTTTAGACACACCGGATATTTTGTAAAGGTTACAAGGTTGTAAACTGCAAAAGGAAATTTCAACAGGCTGTGAAAAACTATGTTTTTAATCTTGCCAGTAGGACTGATCAGCGTTTACTGGGATGGTCCCATTTCGACTCTTGCTTTATGAGCTTTGAATTATTGAAAATGACTGCTGCACTTTGCTGCTAAGAATAGACCTATATATGTCAAATGAGCAAAAGCTACCATGTCCTGCACCGAGATAAGCAACATTTGCTCTTTTTTTTCCCCCATCATGAAAAGGCAAACGTGCCAGAAGTCATCTATGCCATGCGATTATATATTTTATATTTATAAAGCACCTTTCACAGTCGATGTTGTTTCAAAGCAGCAAAAGGCTGTATAAAGCAATAAAAATGGTGATTATTCAATTATTCACTTTTCTGAAATCTTTCTAAATGAAAACTTCACTAGTGTTTTGTCTCTTTTAAAACATTCACTCTAAAAAGTAACTCAGGGAACCTGTTACCACAACTTAAATAAATGCATGGTTGCAAGCCAAAAATTCTAATTGATTGTTTTGATTAAACCTTTTAAGTTGCAAACATTATTTTGTAAGGTTCTGTTGGCACAATAATGTTTACATCAATCATTACATCAACTTAATATCGTCTGTAATCTAAACTCAAATTTCTGCATTTATTGGCTTAAAAAAAAAAATAGGTTGTAGCAACGTAATGAAATTGTCTTGATAACTTCAGAAATTAGGCAGTGGACTTCTAGTTCCCAGCATGCTTTGCATAGGGCTGGATAAGGAGAATAAATGTTGTAATTAAGTGTTCATTTATTTGTTTTAAGTGAAGGGAAAGACCTGTTAGTGTTTAATGCTGTTGTGTTTGACATTTAAAAGAGTTTCTCTAATGTTGAAGTTTTTGTGGTCACTATTGTGCTGAAGAGCAGATATATGAAGGTAAACACTACATTGACTCTATAAGCAATGACTGCGCTAATGCCAGTGACAAATAATGTCTTACTTGTTCATTAAATATACGTTAAATAAGTTATGCTAGCTGTTGAATTGAACTGAAATAGATAAGATTATGATACTACAACAGGCTACAACTCTGGTTGTTGAAGCGACTTCATTTTTTTAAGTAATCAACTTAAAAATTTGTGTTTATGCTACAAATTATTAAGTTCCTCTAACTCAATGTAGATTGTTGGTTTAACGTAAATTCACTCAAAAAAAAATTTATGCAAACTGTTGCGTTAATTTTTTTTGTTAAGCCAACGCATGATGATCATGGACAACCAACCAAGAGGTATAATCTAACATGGAGTAATGATGTGGATTCTTGATATCATGTGATGGTAATGACAATTTTATCACTTTATGGAGAAAACCTTGGATAAGCCTCGGAGTTACTAACACAAGTGTACAGGTTTGAAAAAAACTCAAAATGACATTTCTGATGTTTAAACTGTCACAATACCAATATACAAACATTACAAAATATTTTTTTTTTTAGTTGAAAAAAGTGCAAAGTTGAAATTTGCTGATTTGATCACTTTTATGAATTTACTGTAAAGGTGAATTTAAAAAGTCTGGGTAAAGAACACCAAAGTGTAACATTTTCAGCACTTTTTAAAAATAGGGAAAAGACATCAAAGTCATAAAAAGTTTTATGATTAAAAACTTGTGTTTTAATTTCTTTAAAATCAGCCTGAGACAAAAAGTTGCACGAGCCATAAACTGCTGTTGATATAATTCTGCAGGTCATACTGCGACTGCCATTTATTCAAAAGTAAAAGTATCCTCAACATTTACAGCTAATACATGTAACTTAATACTGTTATAGGTCAGTATTTTGCTCAAATGTTTACCATACATTCATATCCAGCCTACCTGCCAAGAACTTGAAGGAATCTCTTGAAATTTGCCCAGCCCGCCGAAGGTGTAACATCTGTACATATGATCCATAGACTCGGAGCAGTGCCACAGGAGCCCGAAACTCACAGAGTCCTTGTTTTTCAGGTGGTCCTTCACTATCCATGCGGGAGAGATGAAACTAAAACTGCAAATCGCGACCAGGGCGGCGGACAGGAGCACCCAAAAACACCCGACACAGCTGAACATCCTCACGGCAACGTGGGGTAACGAGACCGGAGACAGATCGATTCCCAGCCCTTTCCAATTCCGATCAAACAGCGCGTGCATCTGGAGCGCGCTCACTCACTGCGTGACATCAGATGAGCACCAATAATCACATAAACACATGAGTTATCGATACGTTGAGAGTGCCACTGAAAGACAAGGCAGTGAACATATGCACGCGTAACTTTTCAGTTTAATGTAATTCCAGCACGATCCAGCTCAATAGAGAAGATATTCCAGTTCATTCATCTGAGAGGAAGCAGGTGGAGGACAAAAGACACACCCAGAGCTCAAGCACTCAGAGCTGAACTGCCGGTACGAGCAGGTGCTCACTTTGTAGTAAGATCTGAATCCTCTCCGCTTGAATTAATCACAGCCCACATATCACCATCATCACCATCATCCTCCTCTCGGCACTGAGTCGCAGCTCGTGCGCTGCAGGAGTGAGAGCACAAACTTACTGCGCTACACGCCTGTCACGTGGGCGTCACCGCCACTGCGAAGGTGTTCAAACGAGTTTTGATTCATGAAAATCTGAATCACACGCCTTCCTCAAGTGTAATAAACTCATGCCATCATAACAGTTTTCATGCTTCACCTGCCTAACATCAACATCCTCGCATCCATAAAAGCACGTTATTGCATATAAGATGACAAAGTATAATCTAGCAATTTAAACGTATAAAAACGTAAACAACAATAAAAACAGGTATGATTCATATTTGAGCTATCGTATTAGGGTTTTGAAGTAGCCTATTTCCAAAAAGTGTAAAAGCGTAGCGTGTCTAACACTGCCCTCTGGTGGTGATTTTGCAATGCCATGGGCTTTTCATTGGGTATACAGTTGCAAGAAAAAATATGTGAACCACTTGCAGAATCTGTGAAAATGTGAGTAATTTTAACAAAATGAAGGAGATAATACAAAATGCATGTTATTTTTTATTTAGTACTGTCCTGAGTAAGATATTTTACATAAAAGATGTTTACATATAATCCTCAAGACAAAAAAATAGATGAATTTATTAAAATAACCCCATTCATAAGTATGTGAACCATTGATTCTTAATACTGTGTGTGGTTACCTGGATGATCCACGACTGTTTTTTTGTTTTGTGATGGTTGTTCATGAGTCCCTTGTTTGTTCTGAGCAGTTAAACTGAACTCTGTTCTTCAGAAAAAATCCTCCAGGTCCTGCAGATTCTTCAGTTTTCAAGCATCTTTTGCATATTTAAACCCTTTACAGCAGTGACTATGATTTTGAGATCCGTCTTTTCACACTGAGGACAATTGAGGGACTCAAACACAACTATTAAAAAAGGTTCAAACATTCACTGATGCTCCAGAAGGAAACACGATGCATTGAGAGTTGGGGGGTGAAAACTTTTGAACAGGATGAAGATGTCCAAATTTTTCTTATTTTGTTTAAATATATACATTTTTTCATTTAGTACTGCCCTTCGGAAGCAACAGAAGATACTTTCATGTTTCCCGGAAGACAAATTAAATACAATTTACCTTGATCTTCAAATTCCAAAAGTTTTCACCCCCCGGCTCTTAATGCATCGTGTTTCCTTCTGGAGCATCAGTGAATGTTTGAACCTTTTTTAATAGTTGTGTTTGAGTCCCTCAGTTGTCCTCAGTGTGAAAAGATGAATCTCAAAATCATACAGTCACTGCTGGAAAGGGTTCAAATATGCAAAAAATCCTTGAAAACTGAAGAATCTGCAGGACCTTGAGGAATTTTCTGAAGAACAGAGTTCAGTTTAACTGCTCAGAACAAACAAGGGACTCATGAACAACCATCACAAAACAAACAAACAGTCATAGATCATCAGGTAACCACACACAGTATTAAGAACCAATGGTTCACATACTTATGAATGGGGTTATTTTAATAAATTCAGCTATTTTTTTGTCTTGAGGATTGTATGTAAACATCTTTTATGTAAAATATCTTACTCAGAAGAGTACTAAATAAAAAATAACATGCATTTTGTATTATCTCCTTCATTTTGTTAAAATTATTCACATTTTCACAGATTCTGCAAGTGGTTCACATACTTTTTCTTGCAACTGTATATAGTGCGCATTATGAGAATGGAGAATGAGAATTATGAGAATGGAACATATTGAATATGTTCACGTTGTATTAAACATCAATTACAGCACAAACTTCATGGCATTTTCTATAATATCACTTTTCTAGTTATGCAAAGCTCAAAATATTTCATCGGCTAGAAATCAGCCCTCACTAGTCTATATCTAATCAGCCAATCACACATGGCAGAAACTCAATGCATTTAGGCAATTAGGCCTGATGCTCAGAATGGGGAATAAAGGTGATTTAAGTGACTTTGAATGTGGAATGGTTGTTGGTGCCAGATGGGCTGGTCTGAGTATTTCAGAAACTGCTGATCTACTGGGATTTTCATGCACAACCATCTCTAGTTTTCAGAGAATGGTCTGAATTTTCAGTTCTGTGGGCGAAAATGCCTTGTTGATTCCAGAGGTCAGAGGAGAATGGCCAGACTGGTTCGAGCTGATAGAAAGGCAACAGTAACTCAAATAACCACTCGTTACAACCGAAGTCTGCAGAAGAGCATCTCTGAACACACAACACATCAAACCTTGAAGCAGATGAGCTACAGCAGCAGAAGAGTGTCACACCGGGTGTCACTCCTGTCAGCTAAGAACAGGAAACTCAGCTGCAATTCACACGGGCTCACCAAAATTGGACAATAGAAGATTGGAAAAACATTGCCTGGTCTGATAAGTCTCGATTTCTGCTGCGACATTCAAATGCCAGGGGTTGAACATGAAAGCATGGATCCTGCTTTGTATCAGTGGTTTAGGCTGCTGGAGGTGTAATGGTGTGGGGGATATTTTCTTGGTACAAATTGAGCATCATTTAAACTTCACAGGCTTCCTGAGTATTGTTGCTGACCATGTCCATCCCTTTATGACCAAAGTTTACCCATCTTTTAATAGTTACTTCCAGCAGGATAACACATCATGTCTCAAAGCTCAAATCATCTCAAACTGGTTCCTTGAACACAAAAATGAGTTCACTATACTCAAATGGCCTTCACAGTCACCAGATCTCAATCCAATAGAGCAGCTTTGGGATGTGGTGAAATGGAAGATTCACATCATAGATGTGCAGCCAACAAATCTGCAGCAACTGCGTGATGCTGTCATGTCAATACGGACCAAAATCTCGGAGGAATGTTTCCGGCAGTTTGTTGAATCCATGCCATGAAGAATTAAGGCAAAAGCAGGTCCAACCTGGTACTAGCAAGGTGTCCATCATAAAGTGGCTGGTGAGTGCATTTTAATGCTTTTGCATTTTCTTGCAAAACCTTTGTGATGGAATTAATATGAGGTGAAATTTAAAAACATCTACAGGTGTGAGCTACCTTTTGGCCAATGAAACACTAGCCAATGAGAACCTTTCTCTGTAAGCCCCACCCACACAGCTTAAATTCTACTAAAGTATTAAAGGTACAGTGTGTAATTTTTAGGAGGATCTATTGACAGAAATGCAATATAATATACATAACTATGTTTTCAGTGATGTATAAAGACCTTAAATAATGAACCATTATGTTTTTATTACCTTATAATGAGCCATTTCTATCTACATACACCGTGGGTCCCCTTACATCGAAGTCGCCATTTTGTGGCGCCATGTTTCTACAGTAGCCCTAAATGGACAAACTGCTCTACAGAGAGCGTTTGCTTGACTAGCTACTCTCTGCTGTCTCAGACGATGACATCTTTGTCCTGTGTTGGCCACCGTAGCTTCTCTATGTGCTTCGAAACGAGGGCGTGAGTGGTGGACTGAGCCGTTAGTTGCAATTCTCAACCTCACCGCTAGATGTTGCGAAAATTTACACACTGAACCTTTAAATGTATCCTTTTCATTTGAAGTCTAAAATTTTGACTTTGGCACAATTTGATTATTTTCTCTTCTATTTTAAATCGAGTTATGCTCAATACGTGGGCACAAATCTAGTTTCACATTTCATATCTGTATATCCTACCTACACATGAAAACACAAAAACAAAAGACAAACACTGCATCAAGGGACGTTTCAACAATATATGTATTTAAATCAAACACATTTAAATATATTATAGATTAAGTACACATATATGTCAGAAAACATATTAGTGGTACATAGTACCAAAAGTCGTTTGCCTGTTTCTCGTCCACATCTCAATGAGGTCCAAAGCAATAACTTCATGTCCATGTACGCCTTTCAAAAACAGTCATCATTGAGATTTGCTTAGACAGAGTTTTGACATATCATAGAAAAAGAAAAAGACAATCACCATAAAAAGAACTAACATTATTATATGGCGGTAAACCAGGATCCACATTTATATAGAACAGGGATAAACATTGCAGTTCAGTTTGTGCATCTCTACAGTCTAGAATCAGGTTTTAGATGGAGTTCTGCGGTCAGGGAACATCCTCCAGTTCCCATTTCAGTTTCAAATGTAACATCGGTTACTTCAGCTCCACGAGAGAAGGACAGAAAAGTCTCAGACACCGACTGACTTACATCCACTATGGCATACCATAAAACTATACATAGCCACCTGGGGTATTTCTGCAATTTTGTTGTTCTCTTTATTTGTACTAAAAGGGCCTAAGCATTTTGAATAGCCACTCTTTAAAAAGGTGAATGAAAAAGAAAGATAAAAGTGTGAGATAAGAACTAAGATGAGGAAGGAAAAATCTTTGCACTGCCACTCTGTAGACCGGATTCCCGTGTGCTTCCTGTTGGTCGACGTGGTAACAGCTAAACGCAACAGCGACACAGGTAGTTTTTGAAATTCCACAGCTTGTGTCAGTGTTCATTCAGTCTTGTTCTGAGAGTTTGTTCTGTTCGTCTGCTGTGCGACAGCTCTTGCTCGTTTGCTGACTGGTTTATTTACGTCTGTACTTTAACTCATTTCACTCTTCTTCAAATAATAAACTCAAATCCTTCTGAGTGCTAGAAATGATTGGGCGGATCATACAGAAATCGTATTTTGGCTATTAGTGTGCATATCTAAACACTCACGCTCTCACACACAAACACATGCAGGAAGTCATGGAATGCCTCTTTCGGTCCTCACTGATATGTTAACGCAGTTCAGGTCGTTCGCTTCTCCAGTCGTTCGGCAGAGGGTGTCAGGAGGGAGGGTACGAGCCGCTTCCACGCTGAACGAGAGGCTCATAGCTGATGGAAACAGAACAGATCAGATTCTGCACACCTTCTGAAGATATTCAGACAAATGTATAATCACAAGAATATCGAATCAAACATTCCATTGCGCTTACAGAAGTAGGCCTGCGATTAGAATCTAAAATAAGCCTAAATTGGCTACAAAGGGCCTGTTTACACCTGGACACTACATGCGTTTTTTCTGATTGGATAGCTACAGGTCCTTCTCAAAAAATTAGCATATTGTGATAAAGTTCATTATTTTCCATAATGTAATGATAAAAATTTAACTTTCATATATTTTAGATCAGTGGTTCTCAACTCCAGTCCTCGGGACCCACTGCTCTGCACATTTTGTATGTCTCTCTTACCTGACACACTCAGTTCAGGTCATGGAGTCTNTCTCAAAACATTAGCATATTTCATCCGACCAATAAAAGAAAAGTGTTTTTAATACAAAAAAAGTCAACCTTCAAATAATTATGTTCAGTTCTGCACTCAATGCTTGGTCGGGAATCCTTTTGCGTCTCTCAACTTTCTCTTCACAATATCCCACAGATTCTCTATGGGGTTCAGGTCAGGAGAGTTGGCAGGCCAATTGAGCACAGTAATACCATGGTCAGTAAACCATTTACCAGTGGTTTTGGCACTGTGAGCAGGTGCCAGGTCGTGCTGAAAAACGAAATCTTCATCTCCATAAAGCTTTTCAGCAGATGGAAGCATGAAGTGCTCCAAAATCTCCTGATAGCTAGCTGCATTGACCCTGCCCTTGATAAAACACAGTGGACCAACACCAGCAGCTGACATGGCACCCCAGACCATCACTGACTGTGGGAACTTGACACTGGACTTCAGGCATTTTGGCATTTCCTTCTCCCCAGTCTTCCTCCAGACTCTGGCACCTTGATTTCTGAATGACTTTGGACTACTGAGCAACAGTCCAGTGCTGCTTCTCTGTAGCCCAGGTCAGGCGCTTCTGCCGCTGTTTCTGGTTCAAAAGTGGCTTGACCTGGGGAATGCGGCACCTGTAGCCCATTTCCTGCACACGCCTGTGCACGGTGGCTCTGGATGTTTCTACTCCAGACTCAGTCCACTGCTTCCGCAGGTCCCCCAAGGTCTGGAATCGGTCCTTCTCCACAATCTTCCTCAGGGTCCGGTCACCTCTTCTCGTTGTGCAGCGTTTTTTGCCACACTTTTTCCTTCCCACAGACTTCCCACTGAGGTGCCTTGATACAGCACTCTGGGAACAGCCTATTCGTTCAGAAATTTCTTTCTGTGTCTTACCCTCTCGCTTGAGGGTGTCAATGATGGCCTTCTGGACAGCAGTCAGGTCGGCAGTCTTACCCATGATTGCGGTTTTGAGTAATAAACCAGGCGGGGAGTTTTTAAAAGCCTCAGGAATCTTTTGCAGGTGTTTAGAGTTAATTAGTTGATTCAGATGATTAGGTTAATAGCTCGTTTTGAGAACCTTTTCATGATATGCAAATTTTTTGAGATAGGAATTTTGGGTTTTCATGAGCTGTATGCCAAAATGATCAGTATTAAAACAATAAAAGACCTGAAATATTTCAGTTGGTGTGCAATGAATCTAAAATATATGAAAGTTTAATTTTTATCATTACATTATGGAAAATAATGAACTTTATCACAATATGCTAATTTTTTGAGAAGGACCTGTATATGCTGGTAAAAATCAGGTCTAAATGCCCACCGAAGCACTTTCGAGACGGATTTAAATCCGATCACTCAAACCACTTAATTTTTCCTGATAATTTGCTCACCCCCATGTCATCCAAGATGTTCATGTCTTTCTTTCTTCAGTCGAAAAGAAATTAGGGTTTTTGATAAAAAACATTCCAGGATTATTCTCCTTATAATGGACTTCAATGGCCTCCAAACGGTTGAAGGTCAAAATGACAGTTTCAGTGCAGCTTCAAAGGGCTTTAAACGATACCAGACGAGGAATAAGGGTCTTATCTAGAGAAATGATTTGTCATTTTCGAATTTTTTTAAAAAATGTATATGCTTTATATAAACAAATGATCGCCTTCCAAGTGCTTCCGCCAAAAGCGCACTTTCGTATTCTTCAAAAGCTTATGCTGTATGTCCTACGCCTTCCCTATGCTACTTACGGAAAAAACTGAATAGAATATGCACTGAAACTATAATTTTGACCTTCAACCGTTTGGAGTCCTTTGAAGTCCACTATAAAGAGAATAATCCTGGAATGTTTTCATTAAAAACATTAATTTCTTTTCGACTGAAGAAAGAAAGACATGAACATCTTGGATGACATGGGGGTGTGTAAATTATCAGGAAAATTTAATTTGAAAGTGGACTAATCCTTTAACGTTTCTCATTTTCTTTAAAAGGGTGACGTCATGCATTGCCGAACTGAATTGTGGGTTCCGTCGCATCACTCGCGTTGCTCGTGGCAGAAGTTGAAAATTTCTCAACTTTTCAAGCACCAACGCAGGCGTCAGCCAATCAGATCGCCTTATGCAAATACCCCAGAGACCCAATTGCGTTCATGCAACACTGGAAAGTAATGTGATTGGCTGTTGTCACTATGACGGTCGCATCAGCACCAAGCTTCAGACACGCCCTCCATCAAGCATTGACGCCATTGAGTTGCGATACTCAATGTGGACATCAATACTTTTAGATCAGATTCCAATATACAAAAATACAAAAATAATGGGATTAGCCTAAATGATCTTACCAGTGCTGATGCCACACATGAAGTGACCAGGTGTAAACAAGCCCTAATACACAATTTACACAACCATCTAAAGGGGAAGTTCACCTAGTAATGAAAATTCTAGCATCATTTTCTCACTCTCACTTTGTTCCAAACCTGCACGACTTTCTTCTATGGAACCTAAACAGAGATATTCGGCAAAATGATGAGGCAGCTCTTTTCCATTCAAGGAAAATGTGCATTTCTGAATGTTTAAACTCGCCGTATTGTGGTTTGTTATGCATCATCCAAGAATTAAGTAATGGATAATGTACATCCAGCCAGTTGTCACAAAATGTCACAAAACCCTGACAGGCAATGTGACTGAATGTACATTATTTTGTTTATTACACAGCTACTTGCCACACAAGTAAATAACTGGACATAATATTGATTTGAGTTAAAATTTTATTAGCTCACTAAACGCAAAGCTTCCACAAAGAAAAAAAGTTCATAGCAAACAGCTTTGAGTCTAGATGAACATTTAAGGAATAATGGACCAAAGTCTTACCATTTAATAAATTAGTGGACATTATATATTGATTTGAGAAGAAACCGTTTTAAAATTTTACCTGCTTATCATCCTGGCAAGAAGATGAATGCTACGACAATATTTCAGTACTATCAATACTGAAATCTGATTTCATTTTCAAGAAAATCACTAACTATAAAAAAACTCGCAAGATGGCAGGAGCTGTGTTTGTATGAAACAAGCGAGAGCGAGTCTGCGGTGTGATATGAGAGACATGAAAGAAGCGCCAGCTTCAGATACCTGGATGAGCCGTCTGTTATACAGCTTTGTTATTAATGACGGTCGCGACTGACCTATCAGAATCAAGCATTTCACAGGGTCGTGTAATGTCATTTGGCATTACTGATGTCAAAATCTGTGTGACACTTCTTGATTCACCATATTTGAACGTATCATATTTGTCTTTTTTAAAGATTGAAAGCATCTGTCCCCACTCACCTTCATTGCATGATAAATAGCTATGTTTCCATCCAAAGTTGCAAATTTAACTTGTGTGCAAATTTGGAATATCGCATAAAACATTTGCAAATAAAGCACTGTTTCCATCCAGTGAGTCAAAGAGAACAAATTCGTCACTTCCTGATAAATTGGTGCTAAATATTACTAAAAAGTTTGCCGCTGCTTGGTCCAGTTATGCCGTCACATCGCAAAGTCACGTGTCTTTTTTTTGATGCGCATCGAGAAATGTATTCAGTAAAAGTGTCTCCATCGTAGTTTATGCGCATGTTTTCGTATTGCATAAAAATGTATCTGACTCAGTTGAGCCAGATACATTCGGTTTTGGTTTTTGGGTAAATGAAAACTTAAATTTTTGGTAAAAANAAAAAAAAAAAAAAAAAAATTGGGTTTATCACTGGAGCATAAGCATTCTTAGGAATCACCTTTGTTTTCCACAGATGAAAGTAAGTCTGGGTTTGGAACAACATGTAAATAAATGACAGAATTTTCATTTCTGGGTCAACTATACTCAGAATAATATTATGTACTTTTGTTGACTTTACTTCAGGGCTTCCATGGTGTCCCTGCTGCATGACATCATTCACGATCATCTTTGCAATCTTCCATGCCATCTCTTCTTGTGCCTGACACCAAAAAACAAAGTAAGCATATATCATGATATATTATGACATGAAATCAATTACGACTGATTAAAAAGACATTATAAAAGACAACAACACATGTAATAGGAATGCAATAAGCAGGTGCACACCTCATCTGAGTTTCCTTGTACCCATTTCTTCATTGCTTGAGAAAACATGGAACCTGTTAGAAAGGAAATAGTGAGAGTGAGTGAGTGAGTGAGCTGGAGAGAGCAGTGAATCCTGCTTTCCAATGCACTTCACCGCAATCACTCCACATCACTGGCTACTTATTGCCATGGCAACACTCTCTCCGCATTCAAACTGAAGACTACAAGAGCACTTCAGCATAAGTCATAACTAAGAACCAACTCACAATACATAACATGTGCAAGTGTGTTAAGTGAGAGAGAGAGAGAGGAGAAAAAAACAAGTCTTCAAGAGCAAGTGTGCGTGTGCGTGTGCGTGTGCGTGTCCTACCTTTGGACTTCTTCACATCTGGTTCTGGCTCGGCCTCTCTGATGAACTGGCCCAGCTCATTCACCTTTCCAAAGGTCATTCTTCTGAGATGAAAGCAAGAAACACTGAATCTGGATCTGAATGTTTTGTGTATAATACCAGGCCTCAACAATAAGGATCTTTTTCTGCTGGCCTAGTGGTACATTTTTTATTTTTTTTAGCTGACATTTTGTGCCAGAAAAAAGCAAAACAAATTTGAGTGCTTTTTTCCACTTATGTCGGCCAGGGAGAAATCATTACCTTGAACATAATGTTCAACTTTGCAAGGCATAAAAACACGTGCATGATCAACGAATGCTTGATGGCGTGATGGCCATGGTCAATCCTTATTGTCGATATGCTTATGGTGTATCATTCTGAGGTGATGGAATTTAGGCGGGGCCGATATGACCAATATCTTTTTTCATAATATGAGAAATTTTATTTCACAATAACGATATATATTGCGATAAAGTTATTTTATGGGATGAGGTTTTTTCTGTTTTTATATGGATTTCTGTATTTTCTGCCCTGAAATTAAAGTATTGGGCACTGTATGATGATTCAAAATCACAAAATGCCCTTAAACAATTGCTAAGTAAACTGCAAAATGTTACATTTTATAATACATTTATTTCATGCACGGATTGCTTCTGACAGCGCTGCATGAGCTCGCTGACACCCATAGCATGTTAGCCAGGGTTCAAAGCGCCAAATGAGAGTAAAAATCGCAGCTGAAACGGTGTTACTCGCCAGTTGCCCCGTAACTTTTTTTATGAATTTTGACAATGCATGGTTGTGAGAATGTGATATAACCAGTGTTGGGCACGTTACTTTAAAAAAAGGAATTAGTTATAGTTACTTCTCACAAATAGTAACTGAGTTACATCATAATAAAAGTAACTAATTACCAGGGAAAGTAACTATTGCGTTACTTATAGCTGCTGTCCGTAACTTTATTTGTGTTCAAAATTTACAAAAATTAGATAATGAGAATGTGCAACATGAATCCATTTTCCAAACCGTGTTTTTGTCTTACCCTGAATCATTATGGTACACTTATAATAAGTGTTTATATTCAGACTATTTCAGACCGGACTGGTAGGACTCGCCGCAGAGTATCACAGTAATTGCGTGACCCGCTATAGACATACACGGAGAAAAGTAGCTCCGGCTACAATGTTCTTCCGCAAGATGCATGCAGTTCTGTTTATTAACCGCTAGAGGGCCAAAAATCGCGGACTGCAGCTTTAAAAAAAATAATTAAATATGTCAATTAACTTGGATGCCCCCAATATTAAATATGCCAATATCAACCAATTGCCTGGATTTAATAAATAAGAAGCAAATATAGCAGAAAATATGATCGTGACAATATAAGCGCGATCACTTGCACGTGAACTGGAGCGCGTCTTATAGGCTAAATGAACCGAAACAGACATGAGAAACATATCTATAGAAAGCTTGAAATGTCTACCTTTAAACAAAATAATTCAAAACGAAAATAAATAGGCTACTCTCTGATTATGTAATCCGAATGAAATGTGCATTTTCTCTCTAAGCGCGTCCACGGAGATGATGAGAGTCAGCAATGTCAACTTCAACTTTGCAGCCGACACAGATTCAGAAAACATTTGTTTATTAATAAACAATTAAAATGTCTCCTTACTGTTTTTGTCACATTCATAATCATTACTTTTGCCGGTTCTTTATGGCAAGCTTTATGCGTGCGCTTGAGTGATATATAGCCTATATTACGAAAACACTCATTATTATGGTTTATTATTAATTAATATATTATTATTATTATTATTATTAATTATTACAAATTAATATAAATGTGATTAGTCAACTAATGGCTTAAATGAACAACTACTAGTCCAACACACACACCAGAGAAAATACTTTGCAGGTCCTATGGCTGAGAGAGAGCCTACTCGGAGGAAAACCGCTTCCGTGAGCTCAATTATAGTAACGCAGCATTTTTTTTTTTGTCAGTAACAGTAACGGGGGAAAAAGTAATTTGTTTGATTACGCCGTTAGTAAAGACGTTTATTTATAACGCCGTTATTCCCATCACTGGATATGACTTAGTGCGATCATCAAATTGCAATGGCTGTGATGTAATTAAATATATAGTCTGAAGCGCTGCATGTGTAAGAGTGGAGCACAGAACTGTGTTCATTTTCAGTTTCGATCCAGAGTAAATGCTACTCCTTACCAACTCCGCAAGTGCTGTCAGTTTGAGTTGCTTATTTGCATTTGGGAATGCAAATGTGCAAGTGTTGTCAAAAGTATCGAAGCTACGAAAGAGAACTGAATTCGGGATCACATGTTGTCTGAGAGAGGCAGTTTCTCTAATGATAGACACTTTATATAATAGCCACAATATATGTATATCGTCATACCGCCCAGCCCTAATGGAAGTGTAGTATGGGAGTTTCAAACCCTGACTCACCCAGCATATGGTCTCTGGTAGAGAGACTCAGGGTCCAGACTGGCAATGTCCACTGTTATCGCCTCATCGAAATTCTTCAGGATCTTGATTGCTGCTTTTTTAGTGCCTTGCTGCAAATTGAAAGTAAAAACATTTTGGGATATCAGGACAAAGTTACTCATACTTGCAACCATATACTTGAAGAATCCTTGTATTATTATAAAAAAATAATAATAATAATAAAAAAAGAGCAATGTGGCCTTTTGTGCCACCATCAAACCAGTGAATCACCTGGGCATGTGACCCTTCTGTGACGCTTGAGTTGCGGTCGCTTTCCGGGGTCCAGCCCTGGTTCGGAGTGTTGGCATTTCCTCCAATGAACTCATCCACCCGTACAGAGTTAATAAGGTCACTCAAATACTTGTAGTAAAGGTTGCTTGACAGAAAGCCTGGCATGTAAACCTGAGGTTGAGAAAACAAGAAAACTTCAGTAGGATTTTCCTTCTTAACACAAATCTACCACATTTATCATCTCTCGCACACTAAAGTGTTGAGGTAACATAACCCACCTTCTCCATGGTGGTCCAGGCCTGTCTTAGTGGAGTGTTGAAGCAGTCTGGGAGAGGTCCTCCTTCTCGACAGATATTGGATTCGATCTCCATCCGTACAGAGTCACCAAAACCCAATGGATTTGTGGCTTGGAGTGAAAAATACCTAAAGGAGAGCATATGAACTGTCATGTCTTCTGTCTACCTAGAGTAATGGTTCTGCTGTTGACTCTTCCTAGACAAGGTAAGGATAAGGCTTGTGGGTTGCCTGAATGACTAGTTGGTCATAAGGAATCTCTGCATAAAAATGCTGATTTATCATGTCTACCACAAACCAATCAGACATGTTTGCCAAAGGGTGCTAACATACCCTAGCATTCATAATTTTGGGGTCAGTAAGATTTTTTTTAAAAAGAAAAGAAAGAAGTACTTTTATTCAACGAGGATGAATTAAACTGATCGAAAGTGACAGTAAAGACTTAATAAACGCTGTTGTTTCTAACCTATTTATTTAAGAATACTGTGAAAATATAACAAGTTTCCACAAAAATATAAAGCAGCACAACTGTTTTGAACATTGACAACAATAAGAAATGTTTCTAGAGCATCAAATCAGCATTTTAGAATGATTTGCAGACCCTGATTTCACCAAGTGCAAAATGTTCCATCTTTGTTGATCCTGGAACAACATTCCAATCAACCAATTAGATTTAAGGGACAAATTTACAGTTTATGTCAAGTTTAGGCTTAGAATCAAGGTTAGGTGCTTCTATATCAGTGTTATTCACCCTTCATTCCCCTCTGATTTTAGGGATACCTTAATACGTGTAGGGTTAGGTTTAGGGGTAGGGATATGGTTATGATTAAAAAACTAAATATTTTGATCCAGGGACATGTCATACTCATGTCAGCAAAATCATGATGTGCAAATGGGTACTGAAAAATCATGTGACACTGTGATGCTGAAAATTCAGCTTTGCCATCACATGAATAAATTAAATTTTAAAAATATATTAAAATAGAAAACAGCTGTATTAAATTGTAATAATATTTCACAATATTACTGTTTTTACTGTAAAATCACCTTGGTGAGCAGAAGAGACAAAAAAAAAAAAATCTTTTAAAAATATTACCAACCCTAAATTTGAATGGTAGTGTAAGCCATGTAATAATAATAATAATAATAATAAAAACAGCTGAACAGAACAGAACAGAATGGAGTCATTTTAGGTCATTACAGTTATATTTTAGACATTGAGACTAATTTTATTTTTTATTGATAAAGTTTAACAACAAGTTTTACTTTAGAGTGAAAGAATTTTGAGAAGTTGTCTAAAGTCTATAAATGTATCCTAATTATAGTACCACCAATTAAAAAAAAAAAAAAGTTTAAAAATATTCACAACTCAATTCACTAATGATATTATAATTTGACGACTAGATGATTAGTTGACCATCCTGATCCATTCCTAATACTAGACTGAAATAATGTGCCAAAACAGAGATTATACTGAATTTGATATAGGACATACTTATCATAGAGGATCATGGCATCATTCTGGGCTTCCTGTCCGTCATACTGGCCTTTCTTGGCAGCCAACTGATCTTGAAAGTTTTCTGCAGCCAGCCAGAACTGCAGCACATTCATTGCATCCTCCTTCTCCATGTACTATTTTGACACACACACACACACACACGCAAGCACTTTTAATTTGGTTTCAATCCCACTTTATAATCCCTTGGCACTTCAAATGTACTTGGATCAGAAATCCATCAAGTTTTACGCACACTTGCACTTTTGGTGAATTCTGCCTTTTAAAAACAGGTTTTGAGCAGATTGTCAAGCTCAGCATATTTCCTGTGCTTATACAGCTCTATGCATAAATTCAACTTGAGAGTCTGTTCTAACAGGACACCTCATATCTGGACTCATAAAACACTTAAATCCAAATTTAAAGCACATTTAAAAAGTACATCATTCAACATCTGTATATATTAAATGCATATAAGAATGAAATACAGGAATATTATTGTTAAATACAAGTTAAGCTGTAAGTCTATGGGACAACAATTTTTAAAATTCCTTTAAACATTCTCAGAGGTAGATGCCTTTTGGTCAGTCATGAGTAAGCATCCTCACCTCAGAGAAGTAGAAGAGGGCTGACTCGCAGAAAAGGATGTCCGCCAGGAACACCGAGCCACTGGTCAGCACCTCGATCTGGTACTTACAGAAATAATGGCTGCGCAAGAACTCGATAAAGTGCCTGTGAAACAGATGCCAGACATTTCCATGTAATTACAGAAAAAAAATGGCTGCATAAATAAAAACATTTCAAATAAATAGAGAGCAAAGAGAGCCACATCATTCAAAAGATATAATAGTAACAATATAAAAATGGAATGCATTAGCATAAAAATTAAGGCAAAATAACAATTCATGCCCCCTGTAAATACATTTCATAAGAAGCAATTAAAACTCAAAGTACCACCTCCATGCAAAGCTTATTTTCTGGAGGCAGTTTGTGTTCAAAAACAGCCAGAAGGAGAACAAATGAAATATATTTCAATCATCACAAATCTCTGAATAGTTTTAGCGCGTTAATGGATATGACAATGTATTTGGTCTTGGAGGACTATATCTACACACGCTTTTGCTGCTGCAAGAAGGCCTCTTTGTCGCCATCTCTGTTTGAAACCTGCAATTGCAGTTATTTGCGGAATTATCTTTACGTGTCTTGTGCATCTGCACGGCTCCTCTGCGCAGATGAATCTAATGTTTTGAGGAGAATGTGTGGCTGTCAGTCACCACACCGGTGGATACTGTACTTCGGAATCACAGATTCTACATCTTGGAAGTATGACCAAAATAAGAATTTTTCACTGGAAATTGTCATCTGAACAAGTAAGTAACATGTCTGCCACTTTTGTTCTGACCAACTGAGGGAAAAAAGCACTACAATAGACTCACGCTACCAATGGTGATTAAATCTAACGATCACTTAGCTCCTATCACATCAAACTGTGCAAATTATTACTATTGTTACACTTTGTTCTCAAATTGTTAATGTTAACAACATCAGCATTGCGTGACTATGTGTATTTAGTGTTTATTATCATTACCTGTAGATTTAAATTTCTGTAATTTCAATTTGTCATACTATTCAATCCGCCATCAAAATAAGTTTAATTATTCCAGCTACTGTGAGAAAAGGCTATAAATGATCCGTCACCTGCAGCATCCTAACATGCCATATAGCCTACTAGCTGGGACTCCTTCTTTATGTAAACAGACGTGACATAATGGCACGAAGACAAACGGCTGCATGCTCGATTTTCCTGCAGAAATCTACCAGTACCACCGAATTAGAAAATATTATTACAAGCTTACCAGGCTATAGCGAATCGGGCTAAGGTAAGGAGATAGTTTTGAACACTGGCTGGTTATGTACTTATCATTTTTAACCAAAAAACTTTACGGACTGCAGCTTTAAGCAACAGATGCTCATGGAACGGCAACAGTTTTCTGGCATTTTATGGCGCATACGCGACTTTAACTGCTACTTTGAGAAGTTCTACTGTAATTGTCTAATACGGGAGAATAGCTGATTTGCCGTAGTCGTTGATACGTGACAGATTAGATAAGTTATGTTTTATGGTTATGTCGCATTTTAAATGTATCTGTGTATCATTATTTAATGCCAAAAGCATTAAAAGATTGCTCTTTAAAGCATTTTTTTTTAAAATGGCATTTTTTTGTACTTTGTCAAATGATAAAATGATCCGTTACACCACCCTCTTTATTGTTGCTTAGTGATTTTGAATTCTTTGGCTACAGAAGTTAATCATTTACTTCTGTTTGCCGTTGCTGTTCCATTAGCAGCTGTTGTTTAAAGTCCCTAGTATGGACTTGCTACTGCCAACAGATACACAGACATGCTGCTGTGAACATATAAGATATGCTGCTGCTGCTGCTGCATGAATAAATATATTAATCCTGGGGAGCTGGAGCGTTTCAGAGGAACTCTGATTGCACGCTGTAGGACTAGCTTACAGGAAACGCTGAACCAGACTATTTAAAGGCTGTGGAAGTAATTTCATTGGCTGCAGAATCAGCAGAGGCTAATCAGCTTGTATTCAATTATGTGACTGCTATCCAATTGCATGTAAAGGACCAGCCTGTGCCATCTAGAGTTTCATGACTGAACTAGATATGTGTCGAGAGACATTTTTTAAAGCTAAATTTTTCAGAGTCTTAAAAACCCTCAGTGCTCATGAATGGCCAAAGATGTCTGTTCGCATGCTTACATAGTCTCTTGAGTACACTGTATGTAAAGAATAAAAACTGATAAATGTACACTTCTATAGATACAAGAGCAATAATTAGCCGGGTTTCCTCAGCAGGAACTTTCCCCAAGAACTAGAGACTTTGGGGTGGTATTCAGTGTGTTTTGAACGCAGGAACCAGGATCTAAATGAAGTTCAAGGTAAAAATTTCCCCCTCAGAAAGTCCCTGCTCGAGAGGTAGTACTTTTTCAAAGTTCAGGAAGTTTTGGGGGTGGGATTTGGACGCTGAACATTTTGACTGGTTGGCTCCATGCAGCATTTTCTTTCAACCACCATTTTTAAAAGTCTGTTGTGGTGCGTGCAGTAAGAGTTGTTTGCTATTCAAATCAACAATGGAGTTTAAAAAATACGACCAATGGACCGACGACGAGGTTCAGGCTTTATTAAGCTTATATGCGCAGGACAAAAACCAGCGGGAACTGGAAAGTCACGTGCAATCCTACGTCACCGGACTAATCTTCACACTACTTTAGACAGAGATGGAAACTCAGACAGCAACAGGTCTGGAGGGAAAAAAATTCCTGGGACAAATTGTACCAGGTTATTTCGGTGGGAACGCGGCTATTGTCAAGGACAGGACACCGAGAGTGAAATTACTTACTGTTGATCAATGATGGAGAACACAACAGATTGTGCAATGACAAAGCAGTTTGGATCCACCTGTCCATCCTCACCACAGATTTTCGCTGACAAAAGAAAAAAAAACTGTTAGATCTACACTATCCTAACAGAAACCCTTTTTAAAAATGTTTAAGTGCTCTCACATCCTAAAGAGCAAAGCTGTTCCAATCCAGCCAATCAAGGAGAGTCATTTTTATGTTGCATATCCTCAAAATGTGCTTAAACTAAAATAATTTATGTAATTATAACAAGCATCAGAGGATGAATCTATAAAACCAGGTGCTCATTTAATAACCACACAGTATATCCTATAAATATAATTATCTTGACCAAACACAGAAAACAAACATTGGAGTACTTCTTAAGCAATCATTAAACACAGAGGTCACTGTGATAAGGAAATTCTCTTACCCACAATGTCGTTGCGTATCTGTTCGGTGATGGGAATAGGCCTAGCAGCATCTGGAGATATGTACTTGGTGAAAATGTTAACGGCATCCCTCTCTATACCTATAAACAAAAAATATGTGGAAATTGAAAATGTATAGATGAAGGACATATCAGACTCAATCCACAGCAAACACCTTTATCATATTCAACATCCCTCTTCACTGAACTGTAATAATTCACATTTCAACCAAGGCTATTCATTAAAGCCTCATGTGCTCTTAAGTGTCACTATTAATCAAACAAATGACTGGCACAGTTAGAGCAAAAGCCTAGGGACAAATCTTATGTCTACATCTTGTTAAAATTGATATCAAACTCAAATACAGGATGGGCAAATTTCATACTGAAGAGCATGTTTGTCAGAGACACCAGAAAAACTAAATATTCTACATGTATACATAAGTTTGAATTGTACCATTGTGCATATATACACATATACAAGTATACATATATACACATATATATGCACACACATATACATAAGATTTATGGTTGCCGATCAGCCATGAGAACTAAGACTCTGTTTTTAAAGGCCATGTTGAATATGTTTGGGTTTAATGGGTGTCTGTATGATAAGGAATCATCAGAGCATGTTTAAATGTTGAAGCATGTTTCATAAAATCCATATGAGGTGTTCAGAAAAGCCAGAGCCAGCCTTATAAAGTGCAATGAAGTGGACAAAGACGTGTTCCCTTTTAAGACACTGAATACTCTCAGTGCAGAAGCCACAGGCTGATAGGATCTGACTCCCCTTCTAAGCTGATTTGATGTCTTTCGGCTCAACTGACTTTTTCCATTCACCGCTTTTACAGCCTGGAGCTTCGTTGTATTAGCCATTAATGAATACTCAGCTCCTGACTTCTGTTCATTGTAGTCCACTGCCAAGATGCTAAATGGGATCATTTACCAAGCCTGCTCAATAAAACCAATGCCGCATGGGTATTAAAAGTCATCGTCTGATACGAAAGGAATATGTCGTAATGGTAAAAAGCCACTAACCATGAAAAACTCATTGGAGTTTAGTACAGAATGTTCCTACGGATTTTAAAGAATGCTCTGTTTGAACTGAAGTTTAGGTGCAGTTTTTGCAAAATTACTAATGAACACGGCAAACCCTGCAGTTTTAAAGTGCCCCTATTATGCTCTTTTAAATATTACATTTCATGCAGTGTGTATGTAAATGATCTGTGAAGCCGAAAGTGCATCAATAAAGTTATTGTCTCTCAAAACAAAGAATTGACTAAGAAGCCTAAATGAGTCATCAGAAATTCGAATCCCACTTCCGTGACGGCTACACGTCACTAAGTAACACATTTGCCTAATGTCCCTTTACGTTGTCCTCCCGGGAACAACTTGATCTGCCCTCAAACGCTGTAGCTGTTTCTGTTGTATTCATGTCAAGAAGACACCGTTTTCTGCTCTACAAAAGCGAATTCTCTTTGTAAACACTTCCAAAGGATGAGGATGAGAAGAGTCAGTGGTTAAAATTACCACAGCGATACAACAGCAGTATAAAATGTTCATGATTGCTTCTCAAATCTCCGCGATATCTAAATGGGATTTACAAAATGCCACTAAAGATAGGACAGTACCCTCTTTATTTGGACCAACTTGCTCCTGAGAATCACAACCTATATGTATGATTAATTATTGATGCATATATTTTTACCAAGTGTTCAAAATATGTTGTTTTGTGTTATATTGTGTAGGTCTCACGTTGTTACTGCTGTTACTGAAATTCTTCTGCCAATCAGCTGTGGCCCACTATTACCTAAAATTGTTTCAGTAATGCAGACTGTCTGTCGTTCTTACTACTAGTAATGATAAAGTATGGAGCAAGATTTGTTTACAAACTTTAATTTTACATCAGTCATTCACGTTAGTGCTAGGCTAACGTATGCACCGTTATTGATACTGTTAATAATACAGTTCTCACATGTGCACCGCAATAAATTAGAAATATACACATCGGTTTGTTGATGGACATACACTTTTTAATGCTGATGATGAGGAACTACATTTCATAATGTGTGCGTATCACTGAGAAAGGTTCTGCTCAAATCGTCATTGCGATGGAGGTTCAGGTTGAACAACTAGTTCTTCCAATGTTTCATCATCGGACTCGCACTCAAATTGATATGGTAAAATCGACGCCATCGTTACTGTCTTTACAGTGTGTACAATCTCTGGGCTTTTTGAAGCCTCTGGACCAAGTTCAGTAAGTTCAGTTATGGTAATTGGCATTGTGTTTCCAACTTGCGCTGTAAGCGGTAGACCAATCACAACAGACTGGGCCATCTGACCAATCAGAGCAGAGGAAACTCTCGGAAAGGTGGAATTTAGAGAGACTGAATCATCGGATGAGTATGAGAATCATTGAAAAATGTGGTGATGTGCAATGTATATTATGAAATTAAAAAAATTTAAATTAAATCAAATTAAAGTGAATAAAATTAAATAAAATTAAAGTGTTTTTTGACATTTGATCATGTAAACCTTTTGTAGGAGACCTCCTAAACAAAATCAGGAACCTTTAAAACAGCATAACGGAGCACTTTAAAGGTTGTGTGTGTGTGTTTTTTTTTTTTATTATTTCATCTCTTTAGCCAAGCATTCACATAATGCATCTCATATCAGATCAATTGCACATGATTATCTTTGCTTAATGTTATGAACAGCAGCTACGCTAATTACTCTCCATTTGCTTTTCTGTTTTGCCTCGGGACAACCGTCCCGAGGTGACTAGAGAGGACATCAGCTTCAGTTTGGATCCGGCCTCTTAAGAAGACCTCAGATGACCAACACCTATGAAGAGACGGCACCAACTCCTGCGAGGACTCGAGAAGACGCAATCATCTGGATCAACATGCACATTGCACAAATTCTATATCTTGATTATTGTTAATGTAATTCATTTTTCCAGAAGCTCATTGCTTCTACGTTCAGTTAATCTGCTAACAGTGATTGTAAATTGTAAATTATTACATTATTTGCTAACTGCATTCTTTAAATTGTAATGTTGACATGCATTCTCTGTAAAGCTGCTTTGAAATGATATGTATCGTGAAAAGCGCTATACAAATAAATGTGAATTGAATTGAATTATTTACCAAAGAGGTCATTTAAATCCTTTACTGATCAAACAGCCCATTTACACCTGCTTTTAAGTGTCGTCCACTTGTGATCCGATCAATCAAAACGCATCTTAAGGCCAGGCGTAAACAGGCCCTAAAAGTGCTTTAACAAAAATACAAGCTTCAAAATACTGTTGTACATTGTTACCTTTTCTTAATTGAGGGAAGGGTCAATTACTGTATGTGGTAATCAACAGCATATCACAGAACATGCTGCTTGAGAAGCATTTAACTCAGAGGCCCGATCACACCAAGACCGATAACTATAAAGAGAACTAGAACAATAACTATATTAGGTGTCCACACCAGTGCACGATATTGTTCTGTTTATTCGAAGCATGTGCTACAGTTTTGTCGTCTGCTGCTTTAAATGCTTTGGATTCTGATTGGCTGTCACTGTTTTTATTGTTCATCACCTGGAAAAAAAATAGTTATGAAAGTGATTACAACAATATCATTTCTCTGTATCATTTTTGTTGTAGTTGCGGTGTACACTCAACTATTCTTTTATATTTAGAACAATTTTTTGAACTATATCTTTATCATTATCATTACAGTTATCACCCTTGGGTGTGAACGGGCCTTTAATCCTTGTTTCCACCAAAATTACAATTTCGGAACAATTTGTCCCAGAATCTTTTTTCCCAGGAACTTTTTCCCCCAGAGCTGTTGCTGTCTGCGTTTCCATAGCGTGTACTGTGAAGATAAGTCCGGTGATGTAGGACTGCACGCAACTTTTTAGTTCCTGCTGGATTTCGTCCTCCACATATACGCTTAATAAAGCCTGAGGTCCATCGGTCGTATTTTTTTAATCTCCATTGTTAATTCGAATAACAAACTACTCTTACTGCACGCACTGCAACAGACTTTTAAAAATGGTGTCTGAAATAAAATGCTGCATGGAGTCAACCAATCAGCATGTTCAGCGCCCAAGTCCCACCCCAAAAGTTCCTGAACTTTGAAAAAGTACGACCTCACGAGCAGGGACGTTTTGAGGGGAGAATTTTTACCCGGAACTTTATTTAGATCCTGGTTCCTGCGGTGGAAACACACCAAGTACCACCCCAAAGTCCCTAGTTCCTGGGGAAAGCTCCTGCGGTGGAAACGGGGCTTAACTCAAGGTGGACCGACTATATGTGGAAAATACTACATAAATACAACACGGAGGAGACCTCAGCAAGCACTTATTCAATAAATAAAAGCTAGAGGGATTCAGTGAAGGAATGTCACAACAAACATCTAAAATACTTGAGATACAATGAGATTACCATCATTGGTACTCACTTTTCATTAGTTTGTCAGAGAGCTCACGGAGGCCACCTGCAGACTGGCCTTTAACTGGAGTGCCTGTCCTGGAGGAGGGCTGTCTGGTGGGCGTTTCTGATCTTAGGGTGGGCTCCAGGTGGGGAGTCCCAGGTCGGGCCGCACCCTCTGAGCTAACAGAGTTCCGGTGGCCTATCAGAGCCCCAGTATAAGAGTTAGTGTCCTGAGGGCTGGGGGTGTGAGGTCTGGAGGAAGTCCGGGAAGGGAAGGGGTCCTCTTCATGTCCCTCGCCCAGAGCTGAGGGCCTGCTGGGGTCGGTTGGGGACTCTGGCGAGTCGGGAGATCCCAGAGCAGCCGCGGGCTCAGCCAAGGTGCTGTGTTTGACTGAGTTGAGGCTGTGTGCTCTGACCCTCGACCAGCTGGTGGACCGAAAGCTCTCAGCCTCAAGCCAGAAGCGGACCAGGTGCTCAGCTGAGCGGGTCTCCATAAACTGTATGAAGTAGGGCATGGCCACATTATCTCGCAGGATCTGGTCTACCGTTTTAGAAAGCCGAGAGCGGGTCTCTTGAAGCTGGTAATTGACACTGGAACGACCTGAAAAGCAAAAACACTTTTTAAACCCCAGTGCTACAAACCATGTATTAATTGCTTTATTGCCAAAGTGTGAACAGCTTGTAATGAAACTTGAAAAACAAGACCTTCCCAGACTTCTTAGGTTGTCTATGATAGACTGATTTTTATGTCAAGGACTCAGGTCGTAAGTAGGGTGATCACCTGGTTATTGCCCTGTTGCAGGACAGTAGATGTGATTTCGTGGGACAATGTGGGTTACAAGTGTGAGAGATAAATTTCAAACTATTATACAAATGTAAATATTGATTAAAGGATTAGTTCACTTTAAAATTAAAATTACCCCAAGCTTTTTTCGTAAATTGAATATGGAAGGCGAAGAACGTAGTGTAAGTGTTTTGAACTGTTTGAGGCATTACACTTTCTTCCTAAGTTGGAAACGGAAGGTGGTCTGGCGGAAGCTAGATATTTTACTTTATAACTTGTTAAATATGGATATTTTTCTAACTATACATTTTTCACAAATGCATTGCTTCACTTCAGGAGGCCTTTATTAACCCCCCGGAGCCGTGTGGAGTATGTTTATGTTGGATGGATGCACTTTCTTGAGCTTCACACTCATTGGTCCCGTTCTCTGCCGTTATGAAGCTTGGATGCGTCAGGATATTTATTAATATAACTCTGATTGTGTTCATCAGAAAGAAGAAAGTCATATACTCCTAGGATGGCTTAAGTTGAGGGTGAGGCAGGTTTGATCAAGATGTTTTTATCCAGTATGAATATGGAATCCAGTATGTGTCTAGATGAAGTTCTGGCTGGTGTAGCTGTATTTAGTGAGTTTTGATGAGGTCCACACTGATTCCTTTGCTCCGTCCAGTTGTCAACAGCTGAAAAATCCCTTGCTACGAAATACAAATGTGTTGGATGGTAATTTTCCCACTCTAGCTAGAACATGACAGCTGCATAAATCAAAAATAAATATCAAATATAAAAATAAACAATACCCCAAAAAANTCCAATATAAAAATAAACAATACCCAAAAAAAAAAAAAACACTAAACAACAACAAAACCCCCAAAAGGATCCCAGGGCATTGCATTACATTGCTAGGGTGTTCCTTGCTAAGGTGGTCCAAGTCAAAAGAGCCCACCCCCAAGTCTCCATATTCTGGTCCCAATCAGTGCATGTCTAATCTTAATTCTTAGTATTAGATGTTTGTTTAAATACCCTGAAGTATGAATAACAGTAATAGTGATGCCTACAGCAAACACCTAACTAGCAGAGCAACTTTAATGCCTCCAATTCAAACCCATGGCATCTATTTCTTCTTATACAGCAGCGGCACAGACTTTGTTCCATAAATAAACACACCAAAAAAATCTTATAATAGAGCTGTGAGCTCCTTTGAATGCTTTGAAGGCCACACCTTCCTCTTTCAACACCACAGGACAGCAGAAGATGGTTGGGATGTGAACTCAGGGATCCACACAATGACACCAGTTTTAGAATGCAAAGAAGTAGGAAAAATACTAACCCTCTTTGTGTGGGAGGCAACACGTTAAGATTTGACGTCTTTAACCAAAGTCACCTTGCAACACTGGTTTGTCAACACGTACGCTTCAATGTTGCATTTATTTTTTATGTAAAGGAGGAGTTAGGACACTGTAACAAAAGACAAGACATTCTATCCTAGGGCAGGTGATAACGCTGAAGATGACTTTTACAATTAGTATGACAACCAAACCTACTACAACTAATAAGTTTGACTACTCTAAAGCCGTGTGTACCTAAAAAAAGTGTTTTTAGCCAGCTGAATAGTAATAGATCAATAGTAATAGATAGTAATAGATCTAATGCAACATTTTACAGTAAAATACAGCTTTTGGAAGTGAAAAAGTACAAGTCTTTTTATAAATTTCAGTGAAAAACCATAAATTGATACTCCCAGAATTCCCTGTGTGACACTTAACATTTGATGGAGTTGATTGAAACTGTTCCTTCTTATTTTTTTTCTTGTCAGTTATGTACATAAGGGTTTTATGTTACATCTTATGTTGTTAAATGAATGTTTATTGCATTATTTAGTGTCATGTGTGTTACCATGATGGTGTTTTGTATTTGTGTGTATGACACTGTGTGCACGTTCTAAATATTAATGTTTACCTCAGCTTGTTAGGAATTTTAAGGTGGTTGTCAGTATATTACAAAGGTAAAAAAAAAGAAAAAAAAGTAATGTAATGTTTAATAATTTCATTTAATTAAATATATGGTTAGTTACTGGAAATTTACTGCCTTTATGTGCTATTAAAATTTTTGCTAAACTCAGTTGTATTTGAGTGCTGATTATTAAATAAATTTGATTAATTAATTAATTATTAAATAAACCTTTATTTTAATTTTCCCAAAAAATAATTCATGTTTTTTTAAATTGAATATTAATTAATTAATTAATACATTA
>RJVU01046259.1:1882052-1912996 GCA_003731715.1 Anabarilius grahami | reverse complement strand
CTACTAATAAAAGTGGATTAAAATGCATTTAATATTCACAGATTTAGTCTATCTCATCCTGGAGAACAGAGCAAAAACAATGAAGAGGTATAATAATAGTATAATAACCAGGTGATTATGTAATAGTTGTGAAAGGCCTATTGTGAAAAGAAGCACTTAGAGAAGTAACTGACAAACAGTCATGAACATATTCACAGTATCTGTTTAAAGTGGAGGAGTTTGTCTGAGCAGGTTTCCACCAATCACAGAGCTATAAAAAGGTTAAGAGATTACGGCACTCCACATCAAATCCAGCAGGCCAGAGCGCTGCAAAAACCATTTCAGTAACTCTCTAACACTCCAGAAAGCTTCGCTAAATCCCCCCACTAATGTGAGAATTCCTGCTCCCTCGGCCGTGGACACACACATTTAATTTAAAATGCTCAGCACAAAACAGGAAGTCATAGATCAAATGTTGCTAACAAACCTAACTTAAGTTAAAAAAATAAATAAATAAATAAAAAAGTAGAGCAGCTTTAAAAATCAAATGGTTTATAATGAAAGTTCAAACTCAATTTTTCATTAACTACGAATTTACAGTATTTGATGGAAAAAATAAAACCATTCAACAGTTTTTGGACATGTTGCGCTACATTTTGAATCAGTATTTAATGGTATGTATAATTCATGGCTGGTGTACCTAAGTCTCCAAAGTGTACTGCCTCCATGTGGCTAGGCTGTTTTTTGAGGATAGCAGTGCGGCCACGAGCAAACGAGTCCATGTTGGCTGAGATAGCATTGATGGCCACATGGCTGGGTCCCGCCGCCTCCAGGATAGCATGATGATTGCGGCCACTAAGGGAGGGAGAGTGGGGCGACACTGGGGCTGGAGACGGACACACAGAGAACGAACATTAATACACAGTAGAATTCTGGATTTTGCTCCACTTCCAATCTACAAACCTGCACTGCTAATCTTGGTAAGAAATGCTTACCACATGCTGATAAACCTCTGCATGTCCTCTCCAGGCTAGTTATTAATTTAAGTCTATAAAACCTGTAAAGCTTTTGGGTGTTACAACCCTAGAAATGGTATAGATTTTTGAAGAAAATGTTCTAGAGTGTATTACATAGAGTTAGCAGAAAATACAGCATTTTTTAATAAATTCTTATATATGTATAACATATATATGGAGAATTTTGAGAATATGATTGTCAAGGACACATTTTTCACTTTTCAAATAAACTCTACAAATTGTAACGCCAACCCTGGTCACTTTCCCTATTTATTTTTTGTTGTGCAGCCAATGAATAGCCATATTATTGTTCTATATATATATATCAAACTTAGCAGAGACATTCCAGAATCTCAAATTAAAAAATCATTTAAGTCTTAGGGGCATTTCACACAGAATATGTTTTATGAAGAAAAAAAAACAAAAAACAAAAAAAAACATCAACAACCTCAAGATGGATGCATTTTTTTTTAAATGTTATCAAAGTCCCTTTAAGACAAGTCATTTCACTCGGCGGCCATCTTTGAAATGCCTCTCGGGCATTCAAGTGCAGCTCCTATTTCTTTGAATAGGGAAACATCAAATTCTCCAAAGCTGTTTGCCAAGCTTTCGATTAAATTTCATATTTGAAATCACCAATGAAATCTGACAACAACTGTCTCATAAATTTTGTTTCTAAATGCTCGAATCATGACAAAAAACTGTATTTTTCAGAATGGATCAAATGTGCATGCACATTCCTAAATGCGCGTATCTTGTGTCTCATTTCAGAGGCGCGTGTCTGACTTCTAATGGTCGTTGCAGTGATGCGATGAATTTACCAATTGGCGACTGGCTCTTATTTAGAAGGCGGGACTTATTCCGCCATATTGCACATTGCACTTTCTCCCATTCAAAACAATAGAGGGTATGCACGTGACGTCACCGTCGACCGTTACGACTGCGGTCACGCCCACTAAGTGGCACAAAGACTGAGCGACAGCGTTGGTTTTCAGCGTGAATGACGCGAAAAACACACAAAACATACCTAAAACGGGAAAGAGCTTTGTGATTGACTGTACAAATAGCTTTGACACAAAACCTGAGGCATGTATTTAAAAACTGCCAAAAGCTACAGAAAAAATAAGCAAATGGATCACTGCAATTCACAGAAACAGCTGGACTCCAGGCAGAGAATCATGGATTTGCAGTTATCATTTTGTGTCAAATTGTTGGATTTTGAGGTAAAATCATACCGTATATATTGTATTGTTATATATTGTATTGACAACTCATCAATTAAATATTTTCCATCTTATATTCTGCATAATTGGGTGTTTTTAAATAAAAACTGACAAAAACTATACAAGTTTTAGGGCTGGACACTATGACGATATATATAACATTGATATAAGTGATTAAGCGGATTTAAACCTACCTATATTGTAGTTATATCAAATATTCACAGGCAGATTTGCTTTATGTATTTCCCCGGCGTCGAAACCAGGCAAATATAAATGTCAGGAAACACGACTCCTGGCTGCATGTCAATATCCATGTATTAGGTTTATTTGACAAGTTGTAAGGAACACTTTCGAGTCCAACCTTCAGTGCAATCGTTTGTTTTACTCTTTTCGCAGTTTCCCCTATTAAATCCAGTCATGCAGCAGGTTCTTTTACCACTCAGTCCAGCTGAGGAAGCGCTTTCCGGCGGGAAAGTGACGTCGATGCACACCCTCTATAAAAGTCTTGTGTCATTCAATAGTGTTTGATGTTATGTCGTATAAACAAGTTTATATCTCACACTTTTGACATTTTTTCTCGGAATTGTGGGACATAATCTCGCAATTTGTACTCGGAATTGAGAGCTTATATCTAACAATTCTGAGAAATAAAGATGGAAGAATAAATTGTGCTATCAATTTTATATCAATAGAATATTAACAGATATTAACAGAATTGTGAGTTATAAATTAAAAATTGAGAGATATAGTCGCAGAATTTCAAAAAACTTGATATCATGCAATTCTGAGGAAATAGTCAGAACCGCAAGATATAAACTTGCAATTGCGAGAAAAGAAGACAGAATTGCGATAAGTTACATTGTGAGTTTATATTTCGTCATTCAGACATTTTTCTTGCAATTGCAACTTTATATCAAGAAATTCTGAGAAAAAAAAAAAATCAGAATTGAGAGATGTAAACTCACAATTGTGAGAGAAAAAGCCACAATTATCTTTCAATTTTTTTTATTCCGTGGCAGAAACAAGCTTCCATAGAACAGCAGCTCAAGCACAATGCAAAAAAGCATTATGTGTAAAGGCCTCTAAAAGCACGTTCACACCAAGGATGATAACTATAACAATAATGATAAAGATATAGATCTAAAAATCATTCTAAATATAAAAGAATAGCAGAGCCAACACCACAACTATAATGATAACACCACAGAAAAACAATATCATAGGAATCAATTTCAGAACAATTTCCATCTGATGAATGATAAAAAAACCTTGACAGCCAATCAGAATCCATCCTGCTTTAAAGAGCTTGAGCATTTAAAGCGTCAGATGACCAAAATGCAGCGCACTCAGAATAAACAGATGTTATCAGCCGCTGGTGTGCACGCTAGTATAATTATCTTTATAGTTATTGTTCTTTGTGTGAAAGGGCCTTTAGTCTCTGACATTTTGACACTACATTTCCAGTCTAGGTCACATGACAAGGAACTCAAACTATAACTTGATACAAATCAACCTGGTCTAGAACATTAGCATGTTCTTTGACAGCCCACCATAACATCCCAAATCTGACATCAGTTACTATAATGAAAAAGGACCATCACTCTCACCTTTGCTGGCTTTGGCATCTGCTGGTCTCTCAGGTTCCTTTCCTTTAGCTGTGAGATAAAGAACATAGGGAATATAATTTATAATTTACAGCATCTCTTGTCCTAATGATTATTCAGCACAACAGCCGAACCAGTCAATAGTTACACCCATTACTAGATTCAATTGCACCAATCCACACATCACTTATTTGTGAGTTTTTCCACAGCATGTTTCCTTGAATTATTTGCATGGGGTGAGGCCTTGCTAGAGTCTGTCAACAAAAAAAACACCAGTGGCAAACAAACAGACCGGCATCAGAGCACAAAACGACAAGCATGTCCATCATCCCAATCACTGTTGGCAGGAGTGCAAGCAAAGAGTGAGGATGATATTTTTCTATACTATGAGCAGCATGTATTACATCATTTTAAACATAATTTCATAATCCTCTACTGTGCTCATAACATACATTAACTCGCATATCTCTGATGGATGAAGAAAACAGACAGTGTAATGACAAGACTGCATAACTGAGGACAAAGATAAAGGAGGTTCCTGTTTAATAGGACATGGGCTAAGAGGGCATCCTTCCTTCCCTCGGGGACACTGACTGAAGTCAAAGGATACATGTATATGCTCTTTGTCATGCGAAAAGGAATTATGGGAAAGATCGGTCACTTTATTTAGTAAAGATACAAAACTGCAGATCAATTCTTATGGTTTATTATGAGTGAACTAAGACAGCAGCAGCATTCCCACACGTTTGGACCAATGAACTTTCATGTTTCCAGTTGTGTAAATACCAGATAAGGGGGGGGATTTATAAAGATTCTTATATTTACTCTTAATAAAAAATTTGAAGAAAATAGAGGGATGAACGTCTGGACAAATATAGGCTGCGTCCAAAATCGTATACTCTCTCGAGTAGGTACTTATTTTTATAAACAAGTATGTTCTATTTATTATGAATGTGTGTAGTATGAATGTAATCCAGACGTTCTACATTCTCCATTTTGTCATTATCATGTGACTAACCAGCGTCACTGCCATTCACAAATCCTCTTCCGTGGCCTTATGGGATAGTAGAGTGTCCATCGTATGCACACTTCGAAATCTCACCGGAAGTAGTAGGTCATCTGGGTACTTTTCATCTACTCTTTTATGAGTACTGTGAATTCGGACATACTTCTTTTGTCACATACTGTTTTTTGTGATTTCGGATGCAGCCACAGTCGACCAGGAGGCTTTTAACTTTTGCCCTCTAGGGCGGCTCAACAAACTTCTGTGTGTATGTCATAATCTTAATTAAAGGTATAATTCACCCAAAAATTAAAATTCTGTCATCATTTACTCACCCTCATGTCGTTCTACACCCGTAAGACCTTCGTTCATCTTCGGAACACAAATTAAGATATTTTTGATGAAATCCGATGGCTCAGTGAGGCTTCTATTGCCAGCAATATAATTAACACTTTCAGATGCTTCAAAGTTTTACGAATCTTTTGTTTTGAATCAGTGGTTCGGATCACGTATCAAACTGCCAAAGTCACGTGAACTATTGAAACTTCGAAACACTTATGACGCAACGAAGCCTCGTTTACTGAAATCACGTGACTTCGAGCCACTGATTAGAAACAAAAGATTTGTAAAGCTTCGAAGCAGTGTTTTGAAATCGGCCATCACTACAAATTGTTGAAAAGTCGTTATTTTGGGGGTTTTTTGGTGCACAAAAAGTATTATCGTCGCTTAATAATTTTAAGGTTGAACCACTGTAGTCACATGAACTGTTTTAAATATGTATTCAGTGCTTTCTGGACATCTGAAAGTGTTAAAGGTGCCCTAGACCATTCTTTCACAAGATTTAATATAAGTCTAAGGTGTCCCCTGAATGTGTCTGTTAAGTTTCAGCTCAGAATACCCCATAGATTTTTTTTTATTCATTTTTTTAACTGCCTATTTTGGGGCATCATTAACTATGCACCGATTTAGGCTGCGGCCCCTTTAAATCTCGCGCTCCCTGCCCCCCCCGAGCTCTCGACTATAGTGCATAAACAAAGTTCACACAGTTAATATAACCCTCAAATGGATCTTTACAAAATGTTCGTCATGCATGCTGCATGCATGGATCGGATCATGTGAGTATAGTATTTACTTGGATGTTTACATTTAATTCTGAATGAGTTTGAGGCTATCCTCCATGGCTAACGGCTAATGCTACACTGTTGGAGAGATTTATAAAGAATGAAGTTGTGTTTATGAATTATACAGACTGCAAGTGTTTAAAAATGAAAATAGCGACGGCTCTTGTCTCCGTGAATACAGTAATAAACGATGGCAACTTTAACCACTTTAACAGTACATTAGCAACAAGCTAATGAAACATTTAGAAAGACAATTTACAAATATCACTAAAAAATATCATGATATCATGGATCATGTCAGTTATTATTGCTCCATCTGCCATTTTTCGCTATTGTCCTTGCTTGCTTACCTAGTCTGATGATTCAGCTGTGCACAGATCCAGACGTTAATACTGGCTGCCCTTGTGTAATGCCTTGAACATGAGCTGGCATATGCAAATATTGGGGGCGTACATATTAATGATCCCGACTGTTACGTAACATTCGGTGTTATGTTGAGATTTGTTTGTTCTTCTGAGGTCTTTTAAACAAATGAGATTTACACAAGAAGGAGGAAACAATGGTGTTTGAGACTCACTGTATGTCATTTCCATGTACTGAACTCTTGTTATTCAACTATGCCAAGGTAAATTCAATTTTTGATTCTAGGGTACCTTTAATATCTTTCTGGAAATAGAGGCCTCACTGAGCCATCGGATTTTATCAAAAACATCTTAATTTGTGTTCTGAAGATGAACGAAGGTCTTGAAATGAGGGTAATTAATGACAGAATTTTCATTTTTGGATTAACTAACCCTTTAGGAAGCTAAACAAAACACTAAAAATATAGGGCTAGTAGTACAAAATTAAACTGATATCATGTTTTTGAGTTATCATCTTTGAATGAAGGGCCTTCAAAATATTGTCTTAGACAAAGGAGGCCTTTGAGTCAAAAAAAGGTTGAGAATTACTGATCTAAATGCAATAGATACAACATTTCAATCTGACCTTTGAAAATCTAGCTTGTTCATACCATCAGATCAAAGATATGAATGAATGACATTCCTTGCCAAACACTCAATTCAAATGGGATAAAAAAAAAAAAAAAAGTTTTTGCTTCTATTTGAGTTTATTTCAGTAGGATTCTATATGATATCATAAAATGATTCTTGTTTCATTCAATATTATGAAATTCCAACATGAGGATTTTCTGACAAGGCTAGCCTAGCTGTCAGACATCTGACTCTAAACCATGAGTGTTACTCCAATGTTTAAGCGAGCATCTAAAACAACCGGAAGCAGCGTTATTTCAACAGAAACATGCAACTATAATTAACAAGTGTTCATTTGGTGGTCTAAATATCAAAACGTGCTCTTGAATGGGGAATATCCAATCCCTCTGTACACGGTGTGCAGAAGATATGCATATGCATAAGAGGGATTATACGGCCAACATAACGAATAAAAGAGTTTTGATGTCACATTCATGAGGACGTAAGCTCAGAATCGGTCCTGAAAAGCCCAAACTGTTCGGCGACCATCCCATCATCATCGAGCGGATCACTTCCTTACCTTTCCGCCTGAAGAACGACATGATGAATCTGAAGCTGTGAACGCTCGCTCAGCTCAGAGACAACATCCCGACAGCTCCCGAGTCCCTTCATTCATAACACTATATCACGCACAGCTTTCGCTTTGATCATCCACATCTGCGGTCACTGTCAAAACCGAAAAATTTCCAGTCCCTTCTCAGCTGGTCCGGTCGCCATATTGTCAATAAACGCCTCACTTCCGGAGTGTCTGCGGCACAGCGCTTCTGCTGGAATTATGGGAAAAGACCTGACAAATCAAAAGACTTAATTCCCATACATGCCACATAATTTGCTCGATTATACTGTCTCGTGAAGAATATACTGTCTATTACATTGTGCGTGCTGCAAGGTGACATTCACAACATTTGTGTCCGTGTCACTCCAGTCGTTGTGGGATGGACTTGAATGATTACACGTCATGTTTTGCAACTCAATAATTATCTTTGGACATATTGAATTCATATTTTATTTAACGAACACATTACTAGTATTACATAAACTTAACTTAAACTACATATGATGCAAAAGCGTCCAAGTGCCGTCTGAAATTTTCTTCTAAAATTAGCATTTTTATCAAGCTCGTATGTTTATGTTCAGTTATTTCACTTTAATGGCAATGAAAATGACCTATTAATTGCCATTAAAGTGAAATTACTGAACCTAAACGTACGAGCTTGATAAAAATGCTCATTTTGGAAGAAATTTTTTTGCATCTGAAGTCTTCATATGTAGATTTATTGCAATGTGTGCCTTGCCATATTAGTCTGGTTTCTCAGTTTTTTTCCTTATTTCACATAAATATCTGAGTTTTTATCCTTGCTTATGTATAGGGATGGTATGTAATATGTATAGTGTATAAATAAAGTCACCATGACTTCCATAGTATGGGGGAAAAAATACTATGGAAGTCAATGGGGCCCATCAACTGTTTGGTTACTGACATTCTTCAAAATATCTTCTTTTGTGTTCAGCAGAAGAAGAAACTCATACAGGTTTGGAACAACTTGGTGACAGAATTTTCATTTTTGGGTGAACGATCCCTTTAACTGATGATTTTCATGACCTCATATATTAATTGAAAGACTATGTGGAATATTTATACTTTAAACAATGTTTTTGTCAGCAAGACTATACAATGATGAGCATTAAACATCATGACCAAGGCCGTAGATTTGGTTTCAACTTTGGGGGGGGGTTGAACGTTGGTATGGTTGTATTGTATTGGGGGGGTTGTAACTGATGGCTTTGAATATTGGGGGGGGTTACCTCCCCCCATCCCCCCCACAAACTACGCCCCTAGGTGAAGCGAATATCATTGATCATCTCCTAACAAGGACACATATTAAGGTCAGGGTGGATTAGGTGGTTCTCGTAATCAACATGTTGGACGCAGGAGAAATGGGCAGTAATAAAGATCTGAGTTTGACAAGGCGACTGGGTCAGAATATCTCTGAAACGCCAAAGCTTGTGTGTTGCTTCCGGTCAGCAGTGGTGAGAATTTACCAACAGAGGTCAGAGGAGGGACAAACCACAAACGGTGGCAGGGTGTTGGGCACCCAAGGCTCATCAATGCACGAGGGCAACAAAGACTATCCCGTCTGGTTTGAGCCAACAGAAGTCTATAGTGTGGCACAAGTCATACAAAATGTTAATGATGGTTATGGGAGGAATGTGTCATAACACACAGTGCATCACACTCTGCTGCGTAAGGGGGTGCATAGTCGCGGACCAGTCAGAGTGCCTATGATGACCCCTATCCACCGTCGAAAGTGCCTACAATGGCCACACGAGAGTCGGAACTGGACCTCGGCGCAGTGGAAAGTCACCTGGTCCGATGAGTCCTGCTTTCTTTTACATCACATGGATGGCCGTGCACATGTGTGCCGTTTACCTGGGGAAGTGAATTGCACCAGGATGCACTGTGGGACGACGACAAGCCGGAGCAGAGAGTGTAATGTTTTGGGCAATGTTCTGCTGGGAAACCTCGTGACCGGCCATTCATGTGGACGTATCTTTGACACATGCGACGTACCTAAACCTTTCAGCAGGATAACGCACCCTGCCACACTGCACACATTGTTCAGGAATGGTTTGAGGAACATGATGAAAAATTCAAGGTGTTGCCCTGGCCTCCAAATTCCCCAGATCTCAATCCAACTGAGCATCTGTGTGATGTGCTGGACCAATAAGTTTGATCCAAGGCGGCTCCACCTCGCAACCTACAGGACTTGGAAGGATCTGCTGCTAACGTCTTGGTGACCGATAACACAAGACACCTTCAGGGGGCCTCGGCAGGTTGGCTCTGTTTTGGCATCACTAGGCAGGTGGCCATAAAGTTTTGGTTGTATAATTGTGAACTACACAAAAGCTATACATTTGAAAGGAATTAATATGGCAAGATTGTCAATTTTATCAAATATCCCTTTACAGTTTCATCATCTCCCTCTATTTTGTTTTGATAATGCTCTGAACCCTTCTATGACAGAGACTCTGGGTAATTCACATTATGTCTTGTTAAATAACACATTATGGCCTGGTTTCACAGACAGGGCCTAGACTAAGCCAGGATTAGGCCTTAGTTCAATTAGGGTATTTAAATAGCTTTTATAATTGTACCTGTGAAGAAAAAACATTACTGATGTGCATCTTGAGACAAAACAATGGCACTAACATATTTTAAGATATGTCAGTGGAAGTTACTTTCAGTTAAAACATCTCAAACATGCATTTTAGTCTGGGACTAGCTTAAACCTTGTCTGTGAAACCGGGGGTATGTGACTGTATGTGAATTTATCTTTTAAATGTGTGTGAATAATGTCTGTGCTGCCACCTTTTAGTTAAATGACAGCAATTAATTGGTGTGGGGCAGGTTGGGCAGGTTGGGCAGGTGGGGCAGTCGTGGCAGGTGGGGCAGTCGTGGCCTAATGGATAGAGAGTCAGACTTGTAACCCAAAGGTCATGGGTTCGAGTCTCAGGTCCGGCAGGGATTGTCGGTGAGGCGAGTGAATGTCCAGCGCTCTCCCCACCTACAATACCACGACTGAGGTGAGACCCTTGAGCAAGGCACCGTACCCCCAACTGCTCCCCGGGCGCCGCAGCAATGGCTGCCCACTGCTCCGGGTGTGTGTTCACTGCTGTGTGTGTGCACTTGGATGGGTTAAATGCAGAGCACAAATTCCGAGTATGGGTCACCATACTTGGCCACATGTCACTTCACTTTCGCTTTTTCACTTAAAAAGTGTAGAAAATAAAAGACAAAACACTTCTCCATTAACTTTTTTTTATTGCATGAAAATCTTGAACAATGCCAAAATATTTCGTAAACTTGTGCGCTGTAACAGAGGCAAAAAAAAAAAAAAAACATTTCCAAAGTACCTCAAATTAACATGCTCTGTCCAATTTCTAAATTTTATAATTTCCCTTTTTTATTTTCCCTTATTATTTTCAACCGTTAAAGCGTTTATCTGAAGCAGTTTCCTGCTCTGAGTGTCTTCTCCCGGGAAGAGCGGATAGCATCAAGCAACATCCATGCAGAAAACACTTTGGACGTCACCATCATTGTTGCACTGCCCAGGAGTCCATCAAACAGAGAAGAAAAACTGCTAAAAGAGAATACAAGTCAAAACAGAATTAAAAGAAAGATAGAAAGGCAAGAAGATGAGATGTTAACGTGTGGATTATGCCAATATTATAACAAAAAGGCTCTATGGTGGATTATTCTCACCTCTATGATCAGTTCATGCTCATTTCTCCATGGCCTGCTCAATGGCAGTCACAATGGCTCTGAACTTTGAATCGGTGTCAACAAACCCATCTCCATTCTGTCAAAGAAAATATCAGCCAAATGTAACATATTACAGCTGTACACTTTACCATATTAGATTTGAGTAGCAAACAATTCAATCAAAAAAAGTCTACACTGTGCAGTAATTAAGAAGACAATACAATTGAAATCAAAATTGACAATTATTTTTGTATAAAATATTGCAGTATTTATTTATTATCCATGCACACTTTTTATTTTTTATTCATGTGTCCTCGTACAATAGTGAAGAAAAGACTTTTTCAACTTCTGTTTCATGCCGACTTTAAGTACAATTTCAGTGAGAAACAGTATGAAAGGCCGGTGTCATATTATGGTTAGGGTTGCAAAGGGGCGGATACTTTTCACAGGAACTTAACCTGGGGAATTTTGGAAATATTCCAATTGGAAACTTAACTATGGGAATTTATGATAATTAATTGGAAATTTTGGGAAATTTATATAAATGTATAATATTTATATAAAATGTATCACAAAAACAAATATAAACATTTTTTTTGGTCATAACATGAACAGTTATTTATTTTTTGCATTCAATTAATTCTAATTTAGTAAATATGTAAAATAAATATATTTTTATTGCAGCAATTGTTGTGTGTTATTTATTTCAGTGTCACAAGATCCTTCAGAAATCATTCTAATATGCTAATTTGATACTCAATTATCAATGTTGGAAACAGTTGTGCTGCTTAATATTTTTTATAACCTATGATACTTTTTTCAGGATTCTTTGATGAATAAAAATTTAAAGAACAGAATTTATTCAAAATAGAAATATTTTCTAACAATATCACTTTTTATCAATTTCACACATCCTTGCTGAATAAAAGCTTTCCTGTAGCTCAGTGGTTAGAGCATGGCACTAGCAATGCCAAGGTCATGGGTTCGATCCCAGGGATTGCACATACTCAGATACAAATGTATAGTATAATGCAATGTAAGTCGCTTTGGATAAAAGCGTCTGCCAAATGCATAAATGTAAAAGTATTAATTTCTTTCAAAAAAAGAAAGAAAAAAACTACTGACCCCAAAATTTTGAATGGTAGTGTATATTGTTACAAAAGATTTCTATTTTAAATAAATGATGTTCTTTAAATTTTTATTCATCAAAGAATCCTGAAAAAAGTATCATAGGTTATAAAAAATGTTCAGCAGCACAACTGTTTCCATTCAATTAGCATGTTAGAATGATTTCTGAAGGATCATGTGACACTGAAGACTGGAGAAATGGAACAAAAACTACAATTTAAAATAATGGTTCACAATATTACTGTTTTTTCTGTATTTTTGATCAAATGTGCATGTTATGGACTGGGGGAATGCACAGTGCATGCAGGGGGTGTGGCCTCAATAGCCCTGCAGTAAGTAGTGTGCTGTGTGAGGAATGTGCAGGCTAAAAATTCAACTAAAACTGCATTAAATATGGTTGTTTTAACCAAAATTATGCTGCAAGATGTTTTTTTTTTAACTACATTTAAGTACCCTGTTATAGGCTAACCTGCAATTTTGCAAATTCCCTGTTTATTCCCATTAATTCCCGTGGAAAGTTTACAGTTTTGAAAATTCCCAGAATTTTGCAACCCTAATTATGGTACATGTAATATATATTATATGGTAAATGCAATACATAACAGTGAAATAAGATCAACTCTTACCTTCTTTGAGTGCACCAACTTGCCATTTACTTCCACCTCAAGCCAGCCAGTGGTTGAGGGAGTGCCCACACCAGTCTGAGCATGAGAAATCATAGCAAAATGAGAAAGATAATTATGAGAAAACCACACTTTGCCCATGTGCGTTATTTTCAAAATTACAACTTCATAGAAAAAAATCATTTAAATCACATACGATCTCAAGTTCGCCTGGGAATTCATCCTCAAGCAACGTCTTGAGTTTGGTGAACTATTTGCAAAACAAAAGAGACAGATGTCATGAAGATGCACAATATTCGTCCACAATATTATATTATATTACATTATACTGAATTATACACATAATATGAGTAAATAAAACCTACCTTAGGCCTGTACCCTCATCCACCACTAGGAGATGAAAAACACACAAACACACATTACATGATATTCATTGGTCAAACTGTAATTTGTACGGAGCCCCTAAAGGGACATGGTGGTAGAAAAAAAAATGGGAAGGAAGGAAATTTTACGTGGTGGTGGAAAAAAATTTGGGATGGGAGGAATTTTTTTTTTTCAAATCTTTTGCGTTCCCTCGCAAAGATGTTTGCGTTCCCTCGCAAAGTTATAATCGTTCCCTTGCTGTGAGCTCGGACAAACACTTCCTCTTTAATGTCCTGCTGGCTGGCAGTAGTGTTTCAGTTAGTAACATACGTTAATAATGCACACAAATGCGCAGCTCTTAGAGTTTGAACTTGTTGGACTCAAAAATGAAGAAATGCAGTCAGTGCTTATGTCAAGCAGTTCAGTTGGCAATATATTCACAGATTCGAGCTTCCCGGATTAATAACTGTTAAAACACAAATGCAGCTACTTCCAATCATAGTAACCTAGACAACAAGCTACAACAACCCAATTTTCCTCAAACGTGCTTTATAATAAATTGGTCTCTATGAGCAGGCGGCGGAGATACACGTCTGAAGGGACCGTCTGAAAAGTGCAAAACCCGAAACCCTTTTGCTCATTTTATATTATGAAAAATACTCAATAACTTCACTGTAACACACTGTACTGTCACCAAATTCAGTTCATACATCACTGCTCTACTGCTGGTTATAGGTACTACAACACTTAGTTTGGCAAGTAGCACATAAAGGCTTTCTTTACACAAATGATGTTGGTACACAGCTTACATACTTACAACAGCTTTTGCATGATAATTGCTTACTGGATTTGATGGCATTACAATTTATTTAATATTTTTACTAATAACAGTGAAGTTATTATATTATTTTATTTAATAATTAATAATCATAAACGTTATGCATTTTAAAAAAATAATAATAATCAAACCAAGTGTTGGGTTTTGCACTTTTCAGACAGTCCCTTCAGACGTGTATCTCCGCCGCCTGCTCATAGAGACCAATTTATTATAAAGCACGTTTGAGGAAAATTGGGTTGTTGTAGCTTGTTGTCTAGGTTACTATGATTGGAAGTAGCTGCATTTGTGTTTTAACAGTTATTAATCCGGGAAGCTCGAATCTGTGAATATATTGCCAACTGAACTGCTTGACATAAGCACTGACATGCATTTCTTCATTTTTGAGTCCAACAAGTTCAAACACTAAGAGCTGCGCATTTGTGTGCATTATTAAAGTATGTCACTAATTTAAACACTACTGCCAGCCAGCAGGACATTAAAGAGGAAGTGTTTGTCCGAGCTCACAGCAAGGGAACGATTATATCTTTGCGAGGGAACGCAAAACATCTTTGCGAGGGAACGCAAAAGATTTGAAAAAAAAAAAAATTCCTCCCATCCCAAATTTTTTTCCACCACCACGTAAAATTTCCTTCCTTCCCATTTTTTTCTACCACCATGTCCCTTTAGGGGCTCCGTAAATTTGCGTTTTTTAACCTAAAAAAAATAAATAATGAAAAGTGAAATTCAGGGAATCGGTGAAAACATTATTTAATTTTTCTGATTCCATTCATGGAATGTTTGTTATGTAAAGTGAAAATATTTCACCTATGCATGAATCCAAACAATTAAACTGGGGTGTTTCCCAAAAGCGAACTATGGACGCAAGTGAGTTCAATGGGACTTAAAACCATAGTTGGATAACGATGTTTTCGGGAAACGCACCCCTGTGCGATACTGTTGCATAGAAACGCAAGGGTGCACCTAACAACCACAACACATTGAGCGAAGAAACAACAGCAACGCTGCCTGTTCTTGTCCTTATTATTGCATGACACATACAGAATGAAAATGAAATGTGCTTTAATAGTCTAAAATCCACTTTGTTTTGTTTTCCCCCCGAACGCGTTAAGTTTATAAGTCAGTCATTTGGATTCTTAAAAAGTAAGAAGCCTCTGGCGAACAGCTGCATCGAGCCTATACAGTGTAGTAAAATACATAGTACAATAAATAACCTACCAGTAAACGATATGAACTTTGACGGTCATCCTGACAGTAGCTGCGGGTCTTGACTGGATCAAGCGGTGGTTGTGTCGTGTTGTGAGGTGAGCAGATCACACTGAACTGATGTAATGACTTTCAGTTCTAGAATATGTTTGCTGCTATTTCCTGGATTGTTATGAAAGCTTTTGAGGCGGAGCAACTGGCGCACGAGCAGACACACCCCTCGCGAGACTTGATCTACTTCCGGTACATTACTGAGCAGCCCTTTAGTTAAGGGTGTTTACCAAACAAGGGAATTTTTGAAATAGTTAAACAGAGCTTTACATATTATGTACTGTCAGTCGGGCATTATGTTAAAATAAACAGGTAGATTAGTATGTGTAGGTTGCATAAACTGCTTAGACTAGTCATACAAGTTAGTCACCTAGTCATTTTTTTTTTCTAAGGAGGACTGGTAGCTTTTCTTCTCATTGACTAACTGCTAGTTGAACTAGCATAGACAGTCTTAGCATATTTGCTTGACATTTTATTGTGCAATAAATGGACATATTGATATGATTACATAGGTTTCCCGAATATGTGCTTAGTTGTGCATCGTGACAATGGTCATTATTCTATATAATAAAATACAGCCTCAACATTAAGCAACATTCCACAATATGCTCAAAATCATAAAATAAAATCTTGCTACAACACAGTCCAAATGGACACACAAAAAGATTACTCATTAACCAACAGCTTTTTAAAGAAATTTTACTTGACAACTACAGTTTGAAATGTAATAAGGCACTTAAGGCTCTACAAACTAAGTTTCAACATTTCTCTGTGCCTCAGAGTAACAGTCTCAAGGGTGTTTGAGCAACCAGCCAAGACAGTACAAGCTGTTCCCAACCCTTTGGCAATCTGAACCGTCAAAACAACTTATCTTTTGAGATTGTTTCTGTCTATGGAGGATTTATTCATCCAACCGTTGTAAACTATAAGTGATCTTAGGCATTATATATTAGTATTAGTCTTTACTTGCATGTTGAATACACCCTGTCATCTAAAACATTCAGGATGACCTATTATGCCTTTTACAAAGTCTTTATTTTGTTTTCAGGGTCTACTGGAATAGGTTCTCATACTTGAATGTTCAAAAAACACATTATTTCACATATTTGACATTGTTGCAGCACCACTCTTCCCAGTCAGTAATGCTTTGTCTGACTGATCGGCTGGATCAGTGTGTTGTGATTGCTCAACCACTTCCAGCCTGTTTGGGAAATGTCACGCCCCTTACCATAACCGCAAGTTTCACCACACTATTAATCCAACTCAACCATTAAAAATGAATTAACCACAAAAATTCATTAAATGAGGACTATTGTGACATGTACGTTCCGAGAAAAAAACTCAAGACTACAATGGAGGCGTTTCTGTCAGTTCAGAAACAGTGCGCACTGATGTAGAGAATAACTCCCTTTGGAATGACTTTGTGCTTTGTAACTTTGCAGACCTTTTTCACACTCAATCAGCAACTTTACACACGAAATAAAGCTGAAAATGTTAAAAAGCATAATAGGTCCTTATTAATGGTGCGTTCAAGTCATGTCGGAAAGATCGTATTTACGAGCTGAACGCACATGAACGCCACCACGATGTCGTAAATACGAGTGGGAAGCTCGGGATTTTCTTTATCTGTACGAGTTGGGGGTGTGTCAGTGAGAAACATGGCGAAATACCACAATACTTAGGTATTTAGCAGTGACATTGTCAGGCTTTTCTATTTACAACGAAGTAAGCGGATTCCCAGCAAAAACTACGATAGCATCATAATATAAAAATGTAATATGTAAAAATAAAGTTTACAATGGCTTCATAAATTAATTAAAAACATAAAAAAGCAACATACAACCATTGCACATTCTTTGCTCTACATTTTCAAAAAAGTAGAAGTGTTGTTATTTTGTGTAATTAATTTAGAGAAGGCACTCCGCCATCATACTCCGACGAATGTGACTTGAACGCACCTACCGTCGTACACACGGCTTCCCACCTCGTAAATACGAACTTCCCAGGAGGACTTGAACGCACCATAAGACATCCAGACTAATCATTGTCTCTATTCTCTGTGCCAGAGTTCTTGCGTCGTCTTTTGGAGGGCGGCACTAGATGTGCAGGTAGCTCACGAGGGAGCCCGAAGCCCTCCAACTTCACCTCAATGAGATGGCCGGCCAAAGCAAACTCTTCGTCGTCTAACATGCCATCACAGTCCACATCTGCGAGCTTCCAGATTCGTCCCAGAACTGAGCTGGGCAGACGAGTGCTCATCATCCAGTTCTTCACTTTAGTCCCACTCAGCTTTCCCTCATGAGGCGAGAGGTTGTAAAAGATCTCATCAAACTTTGGTTTGTCTTTCGATATCACCCATCCTTCTTCTGAGACATGATCACTTTCTCCATTGGATCCAGAGTGATGAAATGGGTTCCCCACAATAAAAGGGCCACTGTGAGACCCTAGAAAAGGTCCTCCTTGGACCAAAAGTTGGTCATCTGTTGCCTCTTCTTCTTCTTGGCGTAGAAGAGGCATCAGCTTGGCAATGTCAGTGTTTAGGAGCTCGTCCAACCCAGCTAAGAGCTTAGGCTTGAGGCCTTTAAACTTGAAGTCGTGACTCATGAGTCGCTCCTGTGTGTGATGTGAGAGTGAAACTGCTTATCAGACAGATATCATATGGTGTATTGTAACTTACTTTTAACTCTTATGCTTAAAGAAGCGGCAGAAAATACATTTCATAATGGGCATGCTTGATTATAAAGTATTTGAAGAGTTAAACACCTGCATCTTGGCGCAATCTGGAAAGTCTCCAGGTGAAATCTGATACCTCTGTTGAGTTCTTGAGTAGATGATGGGAAGGTCATATATTAGATCTCTCTTCTTTTTTTCTCTGCAGAAAACGAAAGGCATCTCTTCTTTTAGAGAGCTAATGATATAAGCATGGGCCTGTGGGTGAAGAAAGGAAATAAGAAGCCACATTAATGTTTTAGTAGGACTACATCAACTGACTGCAACAAAACAAGCAGGTAGATGTATTCAATCTCAGCAACTAAGGCCCTGTTTACACCTGGTATTAAGAAGCATTTTCATCAATCCAATCACAAGTGGACGACACTAAATACAGGTGTAAACGGGGTGTAAAACGTTTTGAGCTTATCCACTTTCGAAAACGCATTCGACTGGATTGCTTTCGTAGTGAAGATGCTTATGCGGTCAACGCATTCAAACAGCCACAAAAGACCACCTATTCTCCATCTACTGAAGGTGAATGTGATTGTGTAGGAATAGGACAACATTTTCAGACAGGAATGTTGTTCCAGGATCAACAAAATATGTTGACCCAGAAACATGTCTTCCATGGCAAAATCATGGTGACCGCCTACTGAACTAATGCGTAAACGGATTTTACGGATGGGATTTAAACTTTGTCTGCTGAAGACCCAAGTTTGGTTTGAAGATGAAAAATGTACCAAGCACAATGTTCTCTCACCATTCCTGATTTCTAACACAGAGACCAAATGCGTTCGGCATGGACTTGCGGCTATCAGAGCAGAAATGAAAGCTGCTCTTTTTCTGTCATCTCCTTTTACATTCATATGTAAATTATGCAAGCTTATTTCATCCATTAGATCGAAAGATCTAAAAAAGCCCATACATTTACCCACCCACAGACCATCCTCTTGAAGAAATCAGGACAGAAGTGGTTGAAAGTGGACAAAAGAGATGGATTTAAAAACAAGGTGTAAACGGGAATGTCTCCTTTATCAACTTGTGATCCGATCGACCAAAACGCATCTTAATACCAGGTGTAAACAGGGCAATAATTAGTCAAAAATTGTGTTTTGTTTCCTCAAGAAGACATCTTTCACACATTCCATGTGTCCTTATCTTCAAGACAATTGCTCCCGTATTCAAGCAAAAGCAGCCGCGTAAGTCACATATTATGTAGTGGAGATACAGCATTATTACATGGATAGTTTACCCAAAATTGAAATTCTGTTATCAATTACTCACCCTCATATAGTTTCAAATCCATAAAACTTTCAGTTATCTTTAAATCAAAAATTTGAATGAAACCTGAGAGATTTCTGTCCCTCCATTGAAAATGCATTTTGCCAAAAATGTGATGCTTTACGAATTACATAAATTCATTGTAAAAGCAGCTCATTAATTGAGCAGTTTATTCCAGATCTTCTTAAGAGACACAATCACTTAATATGATGAATAATGATAATTTAATTTAGACCTTTATTCACATATACTGTATACATTGATCAACACACATCAAATTTGAGGTTTCATTAAAAAAAATCTTAATTTGTGTTTCAAAGATGAACAAAATTCTTGTGGTTTTGGAACGACATGAGGGTGAGTATGACAGAACTTTTATTTTTGGGTGAACCAACCCTTTAAGATGAAGCATATATTTATAAGAGCAATACATTGATTTGTACTGGTGCAAGTAGAGCTAACTTATTCTTTTGTGAATATAACTGACAAACTTATGGTTTGAGAGATAGTATACAGTATACAGTATAGTTATAATAAGATGATATTTAATGGTGCCATACATTTTTCCCCCAGTGTTGCTGTATTTCCAAATGAAACAGGAAGTTTGGATGCTACATATCGAAAGGTCTGTCCTATTAAGAAAGGGTTTACATCACAGCGTGATTTGCTACTTCCTATTACTAGTCAAAATAGGTTGTATGCTGACATCATGTAACACAAATATTTTTGATTATTTCTTCTAGAAGAGAAAGATTTTTAAATACATAGGCCTCTGTATCTGCTCAATGACAATTTTGTCAACTTTTCTCAATACACTAACATAGATGACCTCAAAGCTAATAGACATGGATTAAAAGTTACTGAAATTTGTTATTTTATGGAACCAAATCAGTCGTAAAAATCACAAAGGTCCTCACCCTCACAAGCCGTGCTCGTTTCACCAGATCATTGAGCTTCCTCAGTGCAGAATTTCGTGGCAGGTTCTGGATATCTGCAAAAAGGTCTGCCTCCTCTTGCTCAAACAATTTCCGATTGTCTGTCATACGCATTGGAGAGGACCAGAAGGAGCCGATGTAGACTCTCAGAACCTCCGGAGTGCAGAACACCTTCCCGAGTGACCACATGAGGGCGCCATAGACTCGCATCAGCTCCTGGGAGTCCACCATGTCGGCCTTGTTTAGCACCACTCTGAGCTTGTCCTCGTTGCCTCTCAATGCCATTATAGTGTGTGAGAACTCATCAGAGATCTCTAGTTTGTGTGCATCACACAAGAGGATGATGCGGTCGACATGCTCTGCAAACCAGCGGACAACTGCCGGAAAGTCATACCCTGAATGAAGAAAGAGATGTTGAGTTAATGCACAGGTGTTGGATCAGATATATCTTAAACTATGAGCAAATATCATTCAGATGTGAGAGTCTCTTTGCCCTATTCTGGCCCTCAATGTCCAAACCTACTGTAATCAAACATACCTGAATCAAGGTCTTCAGGTCTTACTAGAAAGCTAGATGCAGATGAGTTTGATCAGGGTTAGAGTTAACTCTGCAGGAAAGTTGATCTCGAGGGACAGAGTTGCCAGCCCCGCCCTACTCACTCTGAAAGTCAGAGCCCATGAAGTGGGGACTTTGGAGAGGGCAGGGTACTTGCATGTATAATGTAACCGTTTGGAACGCACTTGGCAAAGGAAGCAATGAAAGACAATGTAATTTCCTCATTATTTTAACCTGGAATCATGACAACACAGCAAGGCGTCCATCACCACAGTATCTGTTTGAATTCTGTCTTCACGTGAATTATCATAAATACGAGTTTCCTAGTTAAAAATTGGACATGAACACCCTCTCAAGTCGTATTTACCAAGCTCTGGGATCATTTTCATACCCGAGTTCCCAAGTTATACGTGCCAAAAACTTTAAGCATGGTGGAGGGGGAAAATAATGCAGCTGACTGCTATTCATTATTATTTTTTTCACAACAGCTATATTTCCTTGTCTTCTCTTTAAAGTAAAGCGTATACATATATGAATAATCATTTGAATCATATTGTACAGTGGAAATAGCCTGTATTTGACCGAAATTCCAGCAAGCTGCTTATCTACGTTGCTGACACCTTGCTGGCACAAATTAGCATGTTGTTAGCATGAATTAGCATGTTGTTAACATGAATTAGCATGTTGCTGAATAAAGGTCTCGTGGTACTATGTTTTAGCATGTTAACAAAAATTAGCATGTTGCTAGCATGATTTAACATGTTATTACCATGTTTTAGCATGAGCTAGTTGCTAGGCTTTGCTATTAATACATAATATGGTGAAATACCCTGTGAAGTCCACTTCGCAGTCCACTTACGGTCGAATGAAACGCACCTATAGTGGATGAAGCTTGAATACTCTATTAGAGTTATTGTATAAAAGTTTTGACCCCCTCAATGAATGCCTATGGGACATTTTGTAGTTTGATCATCCGCTTAATGAAAAGCATAAGTCAGATCAGTTTGAAAAGATATAGCAACCCGAGTCTGAAGGTCTGACCCAAGTTTGGTGTTTGTAGCTTGAAAGCTCCAGGAGGAGATACTGTTTAAATATTGGCTCAGAAAAGAATAATAATAATCTTAAATAGTAGATTTAAGCCAACTTAATTATGGTTTTAATAATATGTTCCCAATAAATAGGCAAGAATAAATCTGGTGTCCTCCATTATTCCAGTTCTTTCCAACAACAAAGAATGCAATGAGCTCATAAATTGGGAAATTTCCGATAAAACATGAAGGCAGCATTACAACAGGAATTTTTTTATTATTGCTGTTAATATGTTGCAAATAAATATATATATTTCAAAATTATTATTTTTTAAATGCTTTATTTATGTGTGTGTGTGTTCCCTCTCTTCTTTCAACTTATAAAACTTGCTGTCTCTTATTTGGACCTTGCAAGTAGTCACTTTTTCCTATACATATCACCCCCGGTCACATGACCATACAGGATAAAATTACTTCCTTAAAGGGTTAGTTCACCCAAAAAATGAAATTTCTGTCATTATGTACTCACCCCTCATGTTGTCCCAAACCTGTAAGACCTTTGTTTGTCTTTGGAACACAAATTAAGATATTTTTGATGAAATCCGAGGGTATCTGATCCACACATAGGCAGCACCGACATTGCACCTTTTGAGGAAAGGTATTAAAGACATCAATAAAATAGTCAATGTGACTACAGTGGTTCAACCTTAATATTATGAAGCGACGAGAATACTTTTTGTGCGCAAAAACAAAACAAAAATAAAGACTTTATTCAACAAATTCGTCTGTCCCCTGTCATACTGCTATGCTATTTTGGTTGCAGAGCTTCAGTGTTTACGTCCGAACGGCGGCTCAGTATTGGCCGGCTCCTGCGTTGACTATTTTATCGTTGTCTTTAATACCTTTCTGGACCTTAAAAGGAGCAATGTCGTTGCTCAGATGCAATGTGTGGATCAGATACCCTCGGATTTCATCAAAAATATCTTAATTTGTGTTCTGAAGACAAACGAAGGTCTTACGGGTGTGGAACGACATGAGGGTGAGTACTTAATGACAGAAATTTCATTTTTGGGTGAACTAACCCTTTAAAAGTGACTATTGCATGTACCCTTCATTAACAAACTTGTAGAAGGGCCCTTAGTGAAGGGATTCATTTGTTCAATTCCATTTGGGACAGCCCTACAAATGGCACCCCCTTCCTGAAGTGCTCTTTAAGGCACAAAAACACCCTACATGCTAAAAAAATGCTGGGTTGTTTCAACCCAAGTTTGAGTCAAATATGGACAAACCCAACTGTTGGGTTTAAAAATGTATTTTTTAAAATTTAAACCAACTGTTGGGTTTGTCCATATTTGACCCACCCATGGGTTGAAACAACCCAGCATTTTTTAGGGTGTATAATTCACCCTATTCTCACATAACGTGCAACAAAGAGCATTGCACTCTTCTGAGGGCAACATCAATGAGAAGAAATTCACCTCTTTACTTGCATTTGGAGTATATTATGATTTGCATGCAAGTTGTTTTATTCCTTCATTGGTTGCTTAGAGCACTGTTTATGACACTTCGTACCTCTACTCATTTTGCGTTTGGCCACAGACAGGATCCCTGGGGTGTCAATGATGCTGATACTCTCTAGGACTCGGTTGGGAAGATGTACACACTGGAATCTGAGAAACAGCAGATGAACATTACTTCATTCCAGCTGTGCTAATTCAGTATCTTTCAAATTGACAGAGCATGGGAAAAACATCCACAGATGCTCCCTCAAAGGGATGCAGTCCGCTTAAGCCAAATAATGATGCATTAGCTTGTTTTATATCCCTATGTCCACCCTTTCACAAGAGTAATCTCTGTTGGTGGAGAGATTTTGACTCTTTCAGTCCAAGTTCAACAGAGTTTTCCATATGTGATTATCATTTCTTCCTATTGCATCATTGCTTCGGTCTCACTTACCGATTGAGGAAGGTTGTTCCAAATGGGCTGAGTTTGCGGAAAGGCTTGATGGGATCTACAGTTAAAGCATTCCCATGAATAATTCCCTCAATCTCTCCATGCATTATAGCGGTGAAACTGTCGGTTGTTGGTTCCGGGCCTATTCTGCTTCCTGGATACTCTTGTTCGAGAAGATATCTGCCACACATTAAGAACACATTGCTTAAACTAGATAATAATAATAATAGAATATAATTCCTTAAACAGGCAATGTGCACTAAAACTCTTTTGAGAATGTGGGTCACATGAATTTGTTCCAGTTTTCAGGGAATTGTTTAGTACGCCTGACCTAAATTCAACCCGCCTGCCAATGGTGCAGGACATTCTGACTTTATGGAAAGTAATTATATAATTGACTTGACTTGATGTTGTTCATGCTGGTATTTAGCACATTATGAAATGTTGTATCCCCTGAGAAATGTGTAGTCCAGATGACATAGAATGTTACATGATTTTTTTTCTAATCATTTTCCACTCTTGCCTGTTTAATGGATTTTTTTTAGTTTAGCACTTATTTGTTCTGAAGAAGAATGCAATTATTATTCACCTGATAAAAGTGGTCTTGCCTGTAGAGCACTGACCCAACACTAGTATCATGGGCTTGTTGTCGAAGTCTGCATCTTCAAGGCTTGATGAGTGGAAATCAGAGAAATCATAATACTTCTCCAGAGGGAGCAATTTTTGCTGGTAGAGGGTCTTTAAAGCCTCGTTAACTGTATGAACTTCCTTCAGACATTTACCACCCCTGTTCTTCATTTCTTTACCAGCCATTGAGCTGTCTGAGAGCTTCAGTAGAGAGGTTTCCTATATGTATACACATAATAATACATATTAATGAATATATGATGGTTTTAATGGTTTATACACTGATGAGCCATTACATTATGACCACCCCCAGCCTAGAGCAATGAGCGCGCATGGCAACTGAACGGTGCAGCAGGTGCAGTTCACAGAGCAGTATCTATACCGAGGACTGACTTTCAGTCAGTAGAGTGTGCGGTGTCAGATTGGGTAAAGCTGCAGGGTTATCAGAGTTTGATAAAGGACCAATTGTGATGGCATGGTGCCCTGGAACTTCAATCTTCTGACAAATCAACATTCCTGGCCAAGCGTGGATATGGCGATTACCAACAGAGGTCGTGGCACCTGGATGCACTGTTGGGCGGACACAGGCCAGCGGCGTTTTTCTTGGGACACTTTAGGCCCCATTATCACAATAGCACAATCCAAGTGCACTCATTCAGGCAACTGTGTTCCCTTTCCTGATAGCCATTACCAACAGGATAATGCGCCATGCCACACTGCCAGAATTGTCAAGCAGTAGTTTAAGGAACATGATGGTGAATTTTGGCCTGACATGAACCCAATTGAATATTTGTGGATCGACTTGGAAAAGCGGGTACACGCTACATCACCACCACCCTGCAATGTACGGGAACTGGAGGGCCTGCTGTTAACATTATGGTACCAGATACCCCAGGAGACCTATCGATGAATCAATGCCTCGCCGTGTGGCTGCGGTTTTGCGGGTCCTACATGTTTTTAGATAGGTGGTCATAATGTAATGGCTCATTGGTGTACATATATATATATAGAGAGAGAAAGAGAGAGATTGTATTGACTTAATACTTTGGATCCCTCTTTACAAAACCAATGTAATCTCTAATTTATGTGACGTAGCATTTGATGACTTTTAGTTTGTATTCTTAATAATTATTTAAAAAGTGCAGAGAAATCAGAAAATGCTGACTGCTCATAAAGGACATTGATGTGTCTTGCCATGTCAGGAGGAAGAAAATCCCAGATTATAAACACTGTGTTTGACCAAAACAAGACAGAGCACAGTTGGATTTAAATGTCAAAGTCCTAAAACCCAAGTACAATTCACTCTCAAAAATGCAAAAATGCTACCTTAGTGGTCCAACAGCTTGTGCCTTGACATATTTGTACCTTATTTACCCCTAAAAGGCTCATAGTAGTACCTTACACTCTTAAAAATAAATGTTTTTTATTGACATCTATGGTTCTATGAAGAACCTTTAACATCTGTTGAACCTCTCCATTGTTCCTTATAGTGGAAAAATGTTCTTTCCATAATTAATTTCTAAAGTTCTTCACAATGAGAAAAATGGTTCTTGAACTGTTCTCTGAAAGGTTCTTTGGGGAAACAAATATGGTTCTTCTAAGGAATTACTGCGTAAAAACCCTTTTGGAAACTTTATTTTTAAGAGCATAAGGGCACATATAACTACTCTAAGGTACTAATATGCACCTTTTAGGGGAAGATAAGGTGCAAAGTTTGTCCTTTTAATGGTACTGTCCTGGTGACAAGCTAACGATTTATTTTTATTTTATTTATCCTTTATTTAACCAGGAGAATCCCTTTGAGATATTGCTATATCTTCTTCCAGAGAGACCTGGTCAAGATGGCAGCACATAAAGTTACACACAGAGAGTCTCACAAATTAACAATGCCACAAATTACTCATTCAAAATTAATAAATCAAATAAAATCAAGAAAAACATTTATGTGTCCTTTAAAACATTATGCAAGAGACATCTAAAAATGCTCAAAGGTGAAAGCGCTTCTAGATTAAGGACATTTTGCATTCCAAGCCCAAAGAGCATAAAAAGAAAAAGTTTGACAGTACCCTTGGGACTTTTAGCCAAATATGTACTGCTAAGAGTATTTTTTTTCTGACAGTGTATAATAGCATAAGAATGGCTTCATAGTTTTATGGTGGTTTCAAAAACTACTTAAGCTGTTGGTCCAAATTCATCTGCACATATTTCAATAAATGCATTGTTAACTATTAATTATTAATTGACTATGGCATAAGGTACATTGTCAGGTGCATTTAACATCTTATACCGTATGCTTCCAGAGATCACATTTAACAATCAAAATGTAGATGGACTCACTTTGACAGTGCTGTAGAGCTAACAGATGTGCTCTTACCCCAGACACATCTGTACAACAGAGGGGAGTAGCCTAGTCTTTCTCAGGCCTCTTTCAGATTTGCCTGATGGGGAAAAAAAGTGGAGGTCCAAGGGTGGAGTGAGACATATGAAGCATACAGAAATGATAGTGTCATGGCATCTGGTATCTGGAGCTCATAAATGTGCTGGATGTGGATATGGACCCCGAGCCCATGAATGGGTTGAGGGTGGAAACTGCGGATTATTTTCTTCATAACTGAGACATGAACATGTACATACTGTTGTCGTGTTGGATTTTGTAATGCATAAAACCACAAAAGTGCTTATAAGCTTTTATAAACGCAATAATTGCAGTGCTTAGACACTAATGGGAAGTAGATCTTAGTTTAAATTTGAATTACAGCTATAATCTAGAAAATTACTATAATATAGTAGAATTATTTTTTCTAAAAAGATTTTTTCAGTGATGGTTACAACCAGTGTTGGGCGAAGGTTACTTTAAAAAGTAATGCGTTACCTCCTAAAAAAATAAATAATTGCGTTATATAGTGACTTTTTATGGAAAGTAATGCATTACATTACTTTTGCATTACTTTTTCTCACCTGGGCTCGGCTTGCTTGTTTGTTAAAAAATAATAATGAAAATATAAAAGTTCTATTTTTGGCAAATGTAAAGTTCCTTTCACACCAAAAGTGAAATGATAATTTCACTTTTCACACCAAAAGATGATCCAGCACACACAACGCCTCTGCACTACTCCCAATTTCTCTCAACATGGGGACAAGAGAGGTGTCAGTCAATAAATGGGAAAACAAAGTAACTTGGATTACTTTTTTGAAAAAGTAACTCAATAATTTTGTTGTAAATTTAAAAGTAATGAGTTACTTAACTAGTTATTAAAACAAGTATTCTGATTACATAACTTGTGTTACTTGTAATTTTACCCCAACACTGGTCACAACTGAAGTTAATTGACATATGCTCAGTTTAAATCAATTAAATTATTCATATTAAAAATTGGAAATAATAATAATAATAATAAATAAGAAGAAGAATGCTAAGCCATATCTGAAGATCTTACCTGTTTAGGACCAGTTGAAATTTTCTTTGCAGTTTACTTCTTCCTTTAAAATGCACAAATTAAAAGTTGAGGCATTCGGCTTTCCTTTTATGCATTATATTTGTAGGTTTTAGCTGGCGGTGTTGAGCAGAGATCTTATTGTCTGCAGAGATCCAGAGTTGGAAAAGAACAAATGTTCTCCTCTCCAGTCTGAAATGGCAAAGCTGTCATCATCATTAATGTTTTTCCACGCCTGCTCAGCACTAGTGCGTCCCTCTGGTTCTTTCTTATGTTACATGACAGAAACGACAAGGGAGAGGTCTGAGAAAACATGTACATAATTATTTTAACTAGACCATCCTTAGTTATGTGTTCACTGATGGAGCAAATTACATGCAGGCAATATGCCTGTTAACTAATTTAATATTAAAAGATTGTAAACAGTTCTCTCAACAGCTCAACATACTTTAATATCATTTCTCCACTTATCCGTTTCAAAATAAAGTTGCTTTGAGATCTATAATTGAACCTTGAACTGTGTGAATCAATGCTCAGATCAAAAAGTGTTGTTATAAATTAATCTACTGCACCCTAACCACAGCGACATAAACAATGTGTATTAAAAATGATATTAGTTAGAAAAAAAACAGCTTTGCCTACCTTTTCTGTGTAAAACTGTACAACCCTAAAGTTGTACAAACCCTAAAATCAGTATCGTTATCGTTAAAAATGTAAAAAAAAAAAAAGTATCGGTTTCGTATCGAATTAAAAAAGTTTGGCATCTCCCATTCCTAATCGCGTCTGGTTAGGATACGGTATACAGCGCCACCTATTGTTCAAAAGTTGTATTACTATCCTGATGCTAATAAATTCATTATTCTTGTAACATCAGAATCGTTATATGGCCATTTATGAGGGGCACATGATTCATACCTTTGTTGGTAAAAGTGAATATTTCTCGGTGAGGGTTTTTCAACACAGTGGAAAACATATACGCCACTAGATGGCGACAAGTACCTGTCTTTTGAGTGCCTTTTTGACATTTAATACCGATGATGCATTTATTTGATCAAAAATACAGTAAAACTGTAATATTGTAAACTGTTGTCACAATTTAACACATTTTTCTATTTTAAAAATAAATTCTCGAAACTCTACACACAAAACCACAAAGCATGCAAACACCATGCAAAATATCACACATTTTATAATGACACTATTGGCTTATTAGAGCTGCTTTACAGATGAAATGAACTAATTTAATAATTGATGATCTTTGCAATGGAACTGAATCAACACTGAACTGACTTCAGATGAACAATGACACCATTTTGTTTTTAAAGCTGCTGTACAGCAGAAATGAACTTGTTCACATCATTAAATTATTTTCCTGTTATCACTGTAAAGCTGCTTTGACACAATCTTTATTAAATAATGGCATGATGGTCTTTAATATGACTTGTCTCTGGTGAAAAGAGCCTTGCTGACCCACAAATGCTGCTCTTTGGGCAGGGTCTGTCTCCATCCTTCAGGCAGCAACAGCTGTAAGGGGAAGAGAAAGAGAAATCATGTGGGTGTTTTTTTCTGCTGCTGATTTTTGACTAACCATTTGAGCATTTTACTTACATCTTCTGTGGGCAGAGGCCGCTGTTCTGATGCAGCAGCTCTCGTTGCAGAGGGCAGAGGTTCTGGCTGACTGGGTGGTCGAGTCGCGTCAGCTGCGTGGCATAAAAGGGAAAAGTAAATGAGATGCATAGAAGTAGCACCGTCAGAGTTATATACTATTACAAGATTAGTACAATTACTATTACTACTGCTAGATATTAGTAGTACTATTTAACATTAGTAATGTGTTAAGATTAGTGATTGCAGCTGTAGCCATCCATTTAATGATTGAAAATGTTTTTTTCGATGACAAAAAAAAAAAGAGATGACAAACAGAAATGTGTGGTGATAAAAAGATAGATGCTCAAAGCTGATTAGTACAATTACTGGAAAAACACACACACAAAAAAAACACAGCGGTGTTGGAAAAAAGCCATAAAGTGTAAAAGAGATGTCATAAAATTTTACTAAAAGCAGAAAAAGGACAAAGAAAGCCACGTTAGCCCGCACGACCAGAAGGTGTAGTACACCTCCTACCTTACTGTTTCCAAAACCATCCATCTGAAGGCTGATAATACATAATAACAAAACAGGTTATATAATGTTCAAAAGCATGGTTTACTTAAATTAAACCACAAATGTAATCCCACTAAAGAGAAGGTAATGCTCACCTGGAACATCTACATGTGCCGCTGCAGCAAGCAGATCTTCATCGGATGGTTCCTCTGCAGAAGCCGAGCTGGAGGTGGCCACTGTTAATATCAGGATGAACGGTGTTAATTAAGTCACATTTATTTATATAGTACTTAACAATACAGATTGTTTCAAAGCAGCTTTACAGTATGCAAAAATAATGCAGAAATCCTTAAACATGAAACTAATTCAAACTCTGCTTTAAAGCATCTCTAAAAAGACCATCAACTCAAGTCAAGATTCAGTTAATTTCTTTATGCAAGAATTATTATATAAACCCTACAAAAACAAAACAAAGTTAAGTCAGTTTCATGCCTGGAGGCGCTGATTTTGACGGCATCTCAGCGTCTCTTCTCCGAATGTACTTCTGCAGTGTTTCCATCTTCGTACCCGGTCTGGCCGTCTGCTTCCTCACCCACTTGACGAAGCTGAAAAGGAGGGACACAGAATTAGCTCAAGCCCCAACATTACGCATTATCTACTGTCTGCAATCCTCTATTAGAGATGTGAACCCATACCCTTTTCTGTCGCGGTCCGTCGCCTCATAAAGGTCCTTGAAAGAGATGGCAGCAAAGTTGCCAAATCCAACAAGCACCTGATCTTCCTGGGCCGGTGTGCCAGTGCCCTCTCTGACCCGGCGCTCACTGATGGCAGCCACCATGTCTGGAAACAGGCCTGCATATCGCAGGAA
>RJVU01046259.1:1862135-1881079 GCA_003731715.1 Anabarilius grahami | reverse complement strand
TGACCACAGGAGGTAAGGGACCCACAGGCACAGCTTAGCATGGTAGAAGCTGTCAGGTGATGAAGGAGGCTGTGAATACAAGGGACGGGGCCCAGGAGGATGCCACCAGAGACGCAAGTTTTTGGTCAGCGCCAGCCTCCTAGACTGGTGAAAAGAGCCTTGCTGACCCACAAATGCTGCTCTTTGGGCAGGGTCTGCCTCCATCCTTCAGGCAGCAACAGCTGTAAGGGGAAGCAAAAGAGAAATCATGTGGGTGTGTTTTTCTGCTGCTGATTTTTGACTAACCATTTGAGCATTTTACTTACATCTTCTGTGGGCAGAGGCCGCTGTTCTGGTGCAGCAACTCTCGTTGCAGAGGTTCTGGCTGACTGGATGGTCGAGTCGCGTCAGCTGCGTGGCATAAAAAGGAAAAGTAAATGAGATGCATAGAAGTAGCACCATCAGAGTTATTTACTATTACTACTGCTAGATATTAGTAATACTATTTAACATTAATAATGTGTTAAGATTAGTGATTGCAGCTGTAGCCATCCATTTAATGATTGAATGATGCAATGACAAAAAAAAAGCGGTGTTGGAAAAAAGCCAAAGTATAAAAAGATGTCAATTTTACTAAAACCAGAAAAAGGTCAAAGAAAGCCATGTTAGCCCGCATGACCAGAAGGTGTAGTACACCTCCTACCTTACCGTTTCCAAAACCATCCATCTGAAGGCTGATAATACATAATAACAAAACAGGTTATATAATGTTCAAAAGCACGGTGTTCTTAAATTAAACCACAAATGTAATCCCACTAAAGAGAAGGTAATGCTCACCTGGAACACCTACATGTGCCGCTGTAGCAAGCAGATCTTCATCAGATGGTTCCTCTGCAGAAGCCGAGCTGGAGGTGGCCACTGTTAATATCAGGATGAATTAAGTCATATTTATTTATATAGTACTTAATACAGATTGTTTCAAAGCAGCTTTACAGTATGCAAAAATAATGCAGAAATCCTTAAACATGAAACAAATTCAAACTCTGCTTTAAAGCATCTCTAAAAAGACTCTCAAGTCGAGATTCAGTTCATTTCAATAACAAGTTTATGCAAGAATTATAATATAAACCCTACAAATTCAAAACAAAGATAAGTTAGTTTCATGTCTGGAGGCGCTGATTTTGACGGCATCTCAGTGTCTCTTCTCCGAATGTACTTCTGCAGAGTTTCCATCTTCGTACCCGGTCTGGCCGTCTGCTTCCTCACCCACTTGATGAAGCTGAAGAGGAGGGACACAGAATTAGCTCAAGCCCCAACATTACACACTCTGTCTGCAATCCTCTGTTAGAGATGTGAACCCATACCCTTTTCTGTCGCGGTCCGTTGCGTCATAAAGGTCCTTGAAAGAGATGGTGGCAAAGTTGCCAAATCCAACAAGCACCTGATCTTCCTGGGCCGGTGTGCCAGTGCCCTCTCTGACCCGGCACTCACTGATGGCAGCCACCATGTCTGGAAACAGGCCTGCATATCTCAGGAACGCATCTTTGTTCCCCATGACAGCAGACTGGGTGGTGTCGCCGCCCTCACGCTCCCGCTGATGCACGGCCAGCACCATGGCTGCGTAACCAACATCATTGGAAAGCAGCCATTTAAAGGTTTGACCCCGGTACTGGCCAAACTGCAGGGCGCTTTCACCGAGCACAAGCTGGCGATTGGACGCGTTTTATACTTAAAATTTTACAAGTATAAATGCATAACATCTGATTTTTTGTATTTTTTTTTTTTTTATGTTAAATGAATAGATAAATACATTTTAGTGAAGACACTTTTTTGGATCTACAATCAATTCAAAATCTCTTATCTACTCAAAAGGAGCAAAAGGTCAGACAGGTCACACAGACACCTGTATCCCCATCCACGGCACAGCTGAGGGTCGTTTTCACACCCCGCTGTTACCTCACTTTTGCAAATATAAAACTGAAAAAAAAAAAACATGTATATAACCTCCCAGTTATTTAAGTATATATGCAAATAACATTATGCATTTATTTCAAAACAATAGTTTGAGGCACATCAGAACTTAAGAGACGACCACAGCCCTGCGAAATATAACCATGGTTTACTACAGTAACTACAGTTCTATAACAACTATAACTAAGCAGTGGTGACAGTGTTAAATAACACAACAACGAAATTACAGATGCTTTACTACGGCATTCGTATTTTAAACACGATAGTTGTGGTAAAAGCACGGTAAATGACTTTACATCACTTCACAGGTACAGTACAGACGAACCACATGAAAATGAAGCAAAACGTAGTAAAATCATGCGCTCTTACCTCTTCAAATCCCCCCAAAAATGAATGTCATCAAATAATGATGATTATGAATGACAATGATCGATCGCATTCAAAAAAAGCACTGAATGGTGCTGACGTCGCCCGCGCCTCCAATGCAAGGTGGTCCTGCCCACGGACCAATCGGGATGCAGGAAAAAGTGGAACTTTTGAAGCCATACAGTGTAAAAAAAAGTGTCATTAAATTTTATTAAAAGCAGAAAAAGGTCAAAGAAAGCCATGTTAGCCCACATGGCCAGGTGTAGTACCATCCATCTGAAGGCTGATAATACATAAAACAGATTATATAAATGTACTAAAGCACAGTTTTCTTAAATTAAACCACAAATGTAATCCCACTAAAGAGAAGGTAATACTCACCTGGAACATCTAATATTAGAATTTTTATTTATTTTTAAATAGAAAATTCACAGTATTTCAAAATGGCTCAAAACATTTACGTAATAACCCTTTTGTTAAGCTTTCTTTTTACAACCGATCCATTTAGTCATTATAGTCCATAAAAAAACATAAGTGAACAAACTTAAATGTTAAAAAACATTTCAGCAAAATTACAAGCATCAAAACATACAAATAAATAAAAGCAACAACTTCTCTTGCATTACATATCGATATCATTATTTTTAATCTAAATTGTGACTTTTCATAAAATGACTTTATATTTTAAAATCAAACAATTAGGACTTCCTTTAAAGTCAGTTTTGTTCTCAATGTCTGTCCGTTAGAACATCTTGGGCCAAATGACAGGTTTAAGGTTGTCTCATACCTTGCCAAAATCCTCAGTTCTTGCCAAAATCAGTATTGTCTCTGTTCGATAGTGAAAAGACCATTTTTAATTTTACTCAATGCGATATCTGCCGTGTTATTCTGTCAAGTTTGATTGAGTTATGCAACATTGTGATTGTTTTGGGGAGAGTTTGCGTAATGCCATATTAAAAGTTTGGATAATTCAGCTGGGACTGGAGAGGAAAGAAGTGTCCTGCTATCAAGGAACTGAGGCTTTGATGGTGGGTCAAGCGCTTTTGTACATGACTAAAGGTCAGTAAGACTTGCACTCTGATTGCCATGAAGTGAGACGGGTTAGACCGCCAGAGCCACGCGAACTCCCGTGTTAGGCTGTAGAGCGGTAACGCTGTTTTTTATTTTAGTTTGTTGTTTTAGTTTGTTGTTTTTGGTACGTCGGACGCGGGTAGACGGATTAGCCGTTGAGCTGCATGTGGGCGTACTGAAGACTAGGGTTGAGTTTATTTAGCTATTTGATTTCTTAGTTAGATACGGGACGGCTCTTAATTTCTTCTGGCATTATAGTGCTGTCTACTTGGCTTTGGTCTGTTTATTTCATCTTCCTCTGGTCTGTGCATTTAAGGAGACTTGGTGAGAATTTCATTTATTAGTTTTATTGTTAAGATATGAAATGAGTATAGTGAAGTTAAGATAAAATGGATAAGTTCAAGGACTTTTTGGCTGTTCCTACTGTAGAGAAATATAATGGCCTCACAAAAGAGCAACTGAGTAAAGTAGTTGAGCACTTTAATTTTGATGTAGGAGTAATCAAGAATATAAAATTAAAAGATTTCATGATCTTGTGAAATAGAAAGATTTTAACTGTATATACACAATCTGAAGAAGCGTTGTCACCAGAAGTTTTCAACACTTGTTTTTACGGGAGTACAGAGCGGGTTAACTTGAGCAACAGCTGGATATATTAAATCCGCAGAGTAAGGAACGTGAATTCGATAGACAGCTCGAATTAGAAAAAATGCGGGTTCAAGAACGAGAGCGTGTACGGCGATTTGAGAAATATAAGTGTTAATGACAGAGACTTAATTTATAGCATGACCCGTTGAATTCATTTTTGGAGCGATGACAGTATTTTTAGTCCAGTGCCTGTATGTAAGATTAGTACTGACCGAGTTCAGAGGCGGTCATATATGTAGAACAACTTCAACAGTTTCAATATGAAAAATAACTTCTATTGATTCAATGGATTTATTGCAGTTTTTATAACAAATCTTTGAAAATCAAAATCTGGATTTGAATTTAACGTTGTTATTATAACCTAAAGATGCTATGTGAAAGTTTGAAACGGAAAAGTGGTTATGTTGCTACTCTCTTGGTAAAGAAAACACATTTTTACTCAGTCAAAATTAATTTATAGCATGCATAGAGCAATATATATACAAAAAAATAAGTGCGACAGACAATAGATTTTTTTCTGTTTTGCAGCAACCAAAATATTCTCAAATCTCTAGCCATAAGTTGCATTAGATGTCTAGAGTCAAGCTTTTTATCAGTTACATTCACTCCTTTGTTTGCCCACCGGCCTTTCCTAAATGAGGGGGTTCTCTGGGTAATTTATTGACTTATCCAGTGTGTCACTTTGTCTCTGCCGTCAAGTCTTATAATTTACGTTTATCATTCTGATCACAAATAAGTTTATATTTAGACCCTCAGTTAAATTTAGACCGGGGTTTTTAACTCATGGACGGCAATCTTCAATTTCACCATTCCAATTTATATAAACACTTAAACAATCCAGAGAGTAATCCAATTAACATCATAAATGACAAAAGTAGTCAAACAGACAGAGCTGGATAACCAATCCACTTCAAGCTCGTGCCATGTTCTGTATCGTCTTTTGCCAGAAGCTGAGAATTCTGATTGAATCTGATGTAACGTTTATCATTTCACTTAATCCATCTGTAATGATAAAACGCTTATTCCAGAGGTTAATGACATACACTTTATGAGGACAGAATATTTCCCCAAACTAACATACAAAACAAAGTGCCGTGCCGACCGCTCATTGTCAAGGTTTGCTTTTGGTGTTAAATCTAAAAAACATTTAAACCACATTTTCTGTAGGTTTTTGGGTTCTGTTCATTGTATTTTTTTTTAGAAAAGCTGGATTGTTTTGGTTCTATTATCATTGCTTTGTTTTGTTTAAGCTTTAGCAGGCTGATAACAGAGACGGAGTACCTCTCTTACAGCACAATATCTTTCCAACAGCCTCACAAGATTAGGAAGAGGATTAGGGCCAAGCAATAATAAAAAAATAAAAACCATCTCGAGATTGAAGTTGTTAAATTTCGAGAAAAAAGTCGAAATAAAATGTTGAGAATAAACTCGTTAAATTACGAGAATAAACTCATTAAATTACGAGAATTTATTTAATGACTTTATTCTCAACATTTTATCTTGACTTCTCAATGTAACGACATTTCTCATAATTTAACGAGTTTATTCTCGTAATTTAATGACTTTATTCCCAACATTTTATCCTGACTTTCTCAATTTAACGAGTTTTTTTTCTCATTTAATGAGTTTATTCTCAACATTTTTATTTAGACTTTTTTCTCAATTTAACAACTTTAATCTCGAGATGGTTTTATTTTTTTTATCATTGCTCGGCCCTAATCCTCTGCCGCACAAGACTAACTTGGACAATGTAATATTAAATTCATTACTCTATAGAGAACCCTTAATCATTAACCAAGGTTAAAATGTTTTTCAAATAAAAACAATTACCATAATCTAAAATATATTGTGCTAGGAGCATTTTTAAATTAGTTTAAATGCTGAATTCACTTAACTTTCTCTTGAATCATCAAAAGCAGTCTTCATCTTTAACCACCACCATTTCATTATCCGGTGTCTTATAATGACCTGCAGGAGTGAAACTATGACAGAGGCAGTTCAAAATCAACACATCATAATGCTTAATCCGAAACTTCTGTACAGTTCTTGCCAATAGAGCAACCAACATGTTAATATGGTCTCCCCATGAATTACGGACAATCACCTCATGGTCTCAGTCGGCTTGTGAAAGCTCATTCCCATCAGCTCCATATCAATCTTCTCCTCAGGGTCTTGTCCCCTGGCATAGTTTCGTCACAATGAAAAACAAGCCATCTTATGAATGCGGTTTCTGGTGAGTGGGATAGAGGAGCATTTTTGGGTCAGACTGCTGTCCTTCTCACAGGTCATCCCCACTTAATGATCCGCTCAACTCTCATACCCATCTCACACAAACACCTCCCATCAGGGTAGATGCCCAGTGGCGGCGTGACCCCCTGCCTTAGGTTGTCCCCTGTCTGGCCAAAGAGGATCTTACCCGTCATTGAGAAATCACCTCGTGCACACTGGTGTCCGCTCTTTCCCATCATGAAATCTTTGACAGTTTTCTTCAACATGGTGGGGACAAAGATCAGACAAAAGTTACTGGTCACAGAATAAATTCGTCAAAAGTCACTTTTATCATTCAAGGTTATTATTTTAAAGACCTCTTTACACTCGTTGAGTTTTACTTTTGACACATTTAACAACTTGCCCACTTTATGGCAATCATTTCTTTTATCATCTCATGTCTGGTTTTCAACTGAAACTGCTTCACGTTAAATAGCTTATCACTTACGACAGGCTCAGATAGCCGACTTTGAATGAGAGAGAGACTCGAGGCATTCTGGACTGGTACACTGCATTTTCATAAACTTTTAACATCAGACTTGAGACTTTGTCAGAGTTGACAAGCATTTTCCATTTTTTTTTTTTTACAAATTTACACAGTCAACATGCCCATCTTAGCGAGTAGGTTATGTGTTAGGAGAAAAATGAGACGGACAACGCATGTGTATCAGTGTACTGGATCTTTGAAGAGTCTTAAAGGGACCGCAGTCTAATATTCCTGCTCTGAGTTTCAATGTTAATCGAACAACAAAGGCGAAGAAATCACTCGACTGAATCGCTTTTGTAACTTCAATTATGTTTCATCTTTAACTATTCAAATAAATTTGCAGTGTTATTTTATATTTGATTACTTTATTCAATTTCTGTACCTGAAAAACCTGTAAAGCTTTATTTTATATCTTAGCTCTCTTTTTGTGCCGTTTCTTGTAGTTTATTTTATTTGATAATTGCAATTTTTTTTAATGGAACATAGCACATACCAAACTACCGAAAACGTGACACTTAAGGTTGCTTTCACACTTTGTTCGATTGCCTGGACTGAACCAAAGTTCGATATATATATATATATATTTTTTTTTTTCTTCACTCACACATTTTTATCAAATAACACGGCATTAATAGCAGTTAACTTCTGCAATTTGGTACATTTGCATTCATATCAGCAGCGAACTGTACCAGAGTTCACTTAAACTGCACCCCAGACCACCCTTTTTATGTGGACTCTGGTGCAGTTAGCTGCTGATATGAATTTGATATGAATTCAGAACCAGAGGTCAGAAGACAGTGTTCACATCATCCAAATGTACCGAACTCTGACGTCAATCGAACCCGGGAAGTGCTAATGTGAAAGCACCCTAAAACAGTGATACAAAACCGAACCGTGAGGAATCTGAACTGTCCCACCCCTATCTGACACTCTAGATATCAATGTAGTTTGGGACATGTTACTGTAAATTTAAATACAGCAATACGAAATGACCCCGAAAAACCACAATCTGCCATTTTATGAACTCTTCCAGTTCTCCGAGCAACTTTGAGAGCGCCTTCGCCTCGCGTCACTGTCTGCATGCAAACCAAAATGTCAGTTTATACGAACTGCCCACGGCTTTGATGTTCTATAACGTCTGTCTGTAAGCTAGAAGTGGATTTTCTTCATTATAATATCTATTATAATATCTTAAAATACTTGATTAGTAAATCTGATTTTATAAACCTAGATCCGTATATGTAGCATCTTAAAGTCAGAATGAACTAATAATTTGTTATTTAACCACTTGAAGTTGGTGGAAGCGCTGTTGAGTTCGTTTTATACATCGTATAGGGTTGGGAAAATCTGGGCCAATCTTCTGTTGGCCCCCCAGCGGCCACCTGCGCCCCGCCCATTCACCTGAGTATAAGTGTTGTGGCCACACAGTGTGAAATATTGACCAGTTTGAGTGGAGAAAGCAGTATTTACATTGTAAAATGGCAAGAAAGCAGAGATGGCCTCCAGTCCTTTCCCAGAGACCAGGAATGGAGGGAGAAGCTATCCTCACATGTGGACGACACAACTGTACGTGTCTGCAAGGCAGAAGCCTAAAAACAAGAACGGAGGAAGATGAAGTTCCAGAAACCTCATTGGCCTCCTGTTATTTCTGCGGAGGAACGTGAGAAGAGGAGAAGGTTCCAGGAGAGCCTGGAAGAAGATGGTTCAGAAGCCACCCCATCCACGTCCAAGCAGTGGCCTCTAAAAGTGAAAACAGCCAAAGTGCCAGGTAAGATTTGTATGAAGTATGAATGAATGTAAGAAAATGAAGTCATATGAAACTCAAATGTCTGTCTTTTACAGTTCCTCCATGTGCATCCTTGGCAGTGCTCCCTGCTCCACCAGCCGTGACTGACGCGGCCCTTAAAAGAGAGCCACAGCCTGGAGGAGGAGGGCTACTGAAGATAAGGGCCTAAAGCAAGGCAGAGCCACGGCACGGAGAAGGGATCCAAAGGGGTATCCCTGCAGGCTGTGTGGAAAGCCCAAGAGACTGGAGTTTGGGCACAGCTTCTGTGCCACGGCTGCAGGAAGGTCCGTCTCCGACTGGCTGTCCGAGCAGAGGAGGTTAGCTGCTGCGGACAATGTCAGGGATGTTCCTCGGACCACTGCTTGGAGGAGGAAGAAGAGACGAGGCCATTGCTGAAGGTCTTTCTGAGAAGCAGGTAAAAGAACGCAAGATATTTACCTGCAGCCAAAGTTAAAGGAGTACGGACACTCGCGGTACGCTGGCAACCTTCTGCAGCACCTATGAGGGCAAAACTGTGGAACTTCGGGTGGCAGAGCAACGGGCCCTGACTGCTGTCGAATAAAGGACTTTATGGTTTAATATTTAATTTCTTTAATTTTGTTATACTGTTTCTGCTCTTAATTTGTTTTATTGTAATATTTATATTTAGTATTTTATATTTATATACGGCTTAATTTAAAGAACTATTGAAGAACTATAAGAAGTCTTTGCCAATTCTGTTATACTTTTTTTCTATTTTAATATTTGTATTTAGTTTACAATATATAATTTTTCTAATGTGAACTATTTGCTGAATCTATATCAATAATATTTCCATTTAGTGTTTTATTTACATTTGTTACGATTCTTTAACGCAACAATCAGGGAGACGCTACACAACTGCTTCATAAAATTAAAATAAAGAAATAAACATGAAAATGTTTAGTAGTCAATATAGACAGCGTGTGCATGTATCCCTTCTAGTCTTTACCGTACAACCGATGCAGCTCAATGCCTAGAGAATACCCATAGTGCACTGCGAGTCATACGCTGAATAAATTCCACGTCTCGCCAGGAGATGGCGCCCGCAGCTGAAGCAATCGTCCGTTAATTTTCCAAACACACTGGTGCAGCATAATATCATACAGGTATAAATTCCTTTTTAATTAATCATTAAATCGTTTAAGGTTTGTGCATGCTAGTTTCCATGGCAGAGTTCAACATTTTCATTACTACTGGAGCTGCCAGTTTTCTACGTTTATAATGATTATTAAACGGCAGCACTAACTATGCGAAAATGGCAGCCCTTCCGGCACACTCATGCTGTGTCCCAATTCGCCTATGATACTACGCCCTAAAAGTATGTACTCTTTCTGTGAACAAAAAGTACTTACTTTTGAGAGTATGTCCCAAAGCTTGTCTACTCTTTTGCTACACAATCACGTCATACAATTGCATCTTTTCTCTCTGTCGCATCCTGTCACCGTAAACTGGCCTGTCAATCATCTTACATCCTCCACATTTCATTTAGTTAATTTCCTACCGTATCGGAGAGAAATGTTGATCTGCAGTCGCTGGTCTTTCATGTGGAGAACTCTCCTCATATTAATGCATAATGATGCATTTAAAAGTTAATGGCCATTCGGATCTTTATAAAAGTCCACATTGGTATTTGCAGATGAAAAATAACACAGATGACATTAAATAAATATTTTCTATCAGGTTGAACTGATTATTAGTCACTCAAACATCTCAGCGTCGATCGCGCATATCCCCCATGTTTTGTAGTTTTTAAACACTTTTTACTCGTGTTTGTAGTTCTGAACTGAATCCTCCTCCAGAGCGCAATGGGTTGTGGGCAATATTAGCCTTTATAGTGTGCACGGATCCACACTTCGGAAATCTACCGGAAATAGACCATCCGGGGACTTTTGGCACACTCTTTTCAACATACTATGCTTTGGGACACACTTATTTTAATCTCACATACTATTTAGGATGGCTAGTATGGACATTGGGACGCAGGGTCAGTATCCGAGTTAACTCGTTTCATTCACTCTTTCAAGTGGAGTAATGTAGGGAATAGTGAACGAGGGTATAGGGGGCGATTTCGAACACGGTAAGTGACTCACTGAGACGTCACACACCCCCCTTTAAAAGATCCTGGCCCTCATTTATCAACAGTGCGTAGAAAAGGTTCTATATTTTGTCCAACGAATGAAATTTAGAACGTGCCTAAGTACAAGAAAATCCGCATTTATCAAACGTGCGCACGCAGTTCTTACGCACATGAGTAAGCAATTATTGTTGATAAATCCCACATGTGCGCAAGTACCATGCTCGTTCACGCTCATTAGCATTCGGAAACGCCTCCAATGAACATGGTGACAACACTTCCCTTTAAAAATCACGTGATTGTGTTTTTTCCTCACTGCAATAATGGCAAAGCAGATCAGCATGATCTTGGAGCGCATTGTTTGCAAAGTCTTCCAATAACGCAAGATAAAATTAAAATAAAGTTTACTTAATTTGTCTTTTGCACACATAGACTAAGTAAATTTCAAATATGGATTTAAGTTACTCTACTTAGCTAAGAAGTAAAATTATAAGTAATTTTAACTTGACCAGTAAAAAGTTGCATAAATTCTATTTAGTTAAATTCTTTTGCAATACAAATAAAACCATGCAAATAATGTGTATGCTTTACTTAGAAACATCTAAGCATGTAATACAATAGATATTGTGTAGACATCATATCTACATATTAAAAGTAATGCTATAGTTGAACACAGACCTCAATACTTGGTACACAACACACAATGACGGGAACATTTGAGTGTGATTGTGGCATTTTGAGTAGAAAATGAACTCCAAATGTCACAAAATGGCAAGTTACTAAAAACCACAAAAGCAATGATAAAACGGTGTAAAAACAGCGAAAAATTGACCTCATTAATTATTCAAGGCCCAGTGCATGATGGGAACACCAGTATCAGAAAAGTTGAGTAGTTTTACTTAATTTTATAATGTTGATATTTACGCTTTAATTTCTACAAGCTTAAATTGAGTACTACTAAATAACTTACATTTGTTTGTTTTTTTCTGTAGAATTTACTTCACCATAATTTTTCTCCTTTTTTTTTTACAGTGTAGGGTTTGACACCAATTACGCATTGTGTGTAAAAGACAATTGATAAATTGTGTTTTATAATTAAAGGAAACACAGGACGTGTGGATTGCATACTGTGACACTCTTAAATGATTTTTGTGTGTAGTGTCGCTATTCTACCACTAGATTATCTGCGTAAGCATGCTCAGGTGTGCTTATATTTACACACATTTCTACGTATAAGTACAAGTTGGTGAATCCCACACTTTGCGTGAAACTGTTCTTACGCACAAATCTGTCCGTACGCACCATTGATAAAGGAGGGCCCTGATTTAATTTGTTCAGATGTACGCTGGTTTCTACTTTCATCTGATAAATGAGGGCCATTGTAACTCAAGAATTCTCAAAACAAAAGTTACATTTTAAAAGCATACTTTTCTTTTTTTATATTCTTCTCATAGCATCTGACCCACCAGTACAATCATGTTCTCACAGTTCTCAATAGACTGCTCATCTTACCCCCAAGCCATCTGGATCCTATTGAGACAAAGATCTTCTAGACATTTCTAGAAAAACATCAGGGTCATGTTCCTTAAATTTAGTGAGTGAAGTGAAGTGAAAGTGAAGTGAAGTGACATGTGGCCAAGTATGGTGACCCATACTTGGAATTTGTGCTCTGCATTTAACCCATCCAAGTGCACACACACAGCAGTGAACACACACACCGTGAACACACACCCGGAGCAGTGGGCAGCCATTGCTGCGGCGCCCGGGGAGCAGTTGGGGGTACGGTGCCTTGCTCAAGGGTCTCACCTCAGTCGTGGTATTGAGGGTGGGGAGAGCGCTGGACATTCACTCCCCTCACCGACAATCCCTGCCGGACCTGAGACTCGAACCCATGACCTTTGGGTTACAAGTCCGACTCTCTATCCATTAGGCCACAACTCCCCCTATTGTAGAAAATGAAGAATTTAGGGAGCAGTCTTAAATTACTGGCCAAGTCAAAACCGGCAGACAAATTAAAATTTCTCTCACCACCCTCTGAGGATAATTTACCTTCCTTTACCAACTTTAAACGCTTGCAGCTCAAACTCGTGTGCTGATGTTTCAGCCTCAAACAACACGAAATTGAATTCACAGAAATCGGTTCTTAATTTTCAATCAATTCTTTATCATGATTGTTGCATTTGCTAAATTTCTGTGTTCAAAAGATAACCCTGAAAAAATATCCACCGAATTTCTCTCAACCTCGTGTTTTTAACTCTAACGATTAAAAGATTTTCAATCTACCAATTTCAAACAATAGAACAAAGTTTTTTATTTTATTATTATCATTATTATTTTTTTTTTTTATTATTATTATCCACATCACCAATTTTAAAATGCTCTACACGTTCCCACAACTGCTGCTTCACAAACAGATTCAACACTTCCTCTTTAGAAGTTAACAAATACAACAATGAATGCCATTTTTAAATCTTAAACTCTCAATTGAAAGCAAGTGCATTTAAAACATAATAGCTACAGACAAAACATTATTCACTCTTTCCCCTTCTACCCTGCCTATCCACACACTAAACTGTTCTGAACCTAATCTTCGTGCAGCTTTCAAGAGTAAAGCGACATTAAACACCAGAATACCGACAGTCCCGAGACTGAGCAGAACCGCCCAATCCGTGACCCCGGCGGTGTGCTTCACCCAAAAGCCTGCACAAAAACAAAAAAGGCAAAACAACAAATCAACGCAAAGCGCTGCTAATACCTAATGGGAAAATGAACGATGTTTCATCTGTGCCTTAATACAAATGCACTTACCTTCAAACTCGGACATTTCAAACAAACTCAACAGATGTTTACGTGCATCTCAAGGATTTACTTTTTCCTTTCACGTTTATATCCAACAGCAATAATTAATAAACCAAATTAGCTAATTTTGAATCAAACGAACTCTCATTTGTTGTCATCTGATTACTCTTTAGGACCCATTTTGTTACGATTCTTTTTCAAGGAACGCAACAAAATCCAGGAGACACAACCGCTTCATAAACGATTAAACTAGATAAATAAACATGAACTGTTTAGTAGTCAGTATTGAGGAATAGTCAGCATGTGCTGCAGGTGTGAACCGTTCAAACAAACACAACCAGCGAAAGATCAACAAACTGAAAATGCGTTCTAGGGAAGGAGGATCAGAACAAGAACTCCTCGAACAACCTCCACATCCCCGAGAGCTCCAGAGCCTCATCAGTGCGATCGAGTCCCTTTTGAAAGCGTGTTGATTTCCTGCAGGTGCAAAACTACATCAGCCAATCACAGCCTGCCAGTGACTCACTGCGATGTCAGAATTTATATTATTATTATTCTTTCTATAAAGAACTTTACTGTTTCTTACATTTTTCTATTTTATTTTTATTCTGCTGTTAGTNCAAACGAACTCTCATTTGTTGTCATCTGATTACTCTTTAGGACCCATTTTGTTACGATTCTTTTTCAAGGAACGCAACAAAATCCAGGAGACACAACCGCTTCATAAACGATTAAACTAGATAAATAAACATGAACTGTTTAGTAGTCAGTATTGAGGAATAGTCAGCATGTGCTGCAGGTGTGAACCGTTCAAACAAACACAACCAGCGAAAGATCAACAAACTGAAAATGCGTTCTAGGGAAGGAGGATCAGAACAAGAACTCCTCGAACAACCTCCACATCCCCGACAGCTCCAGAGCCTCATCAGTGCGATCGAGTCCCTTTTGAAAGCGTGTTGATTTCCTGCAGGTGCAAAACTACATCAGCCAATCACAGCCTGCCAGTCACCTGCAGCTCGAGTGACTCACTGCGATGTCAGAATTTATATACTGTTTCTATAATTGTTTTTTTCTATAAAGAACTTTTTATACTGTTTCTTACATTTTTCAATTTTATTTTTATCCTGCTGTTATTTTTTATTTTTTATTTAAATATCTGTGTTTAGTAGCTAATTTGTTCAAAATTATTTATTTTTTATACTTCTTATATTTCGTTTCTAGTGTGAACTATTTAAAGACTCCCTGTGGTGAACATCAAGTTTTTAATGTTGTTTATATGTCTATGTGGTGTTTTTAATATGCTTTAAGATGAACCATGTGCAAATTCATAAGTCAGCACCATTGCTGAGTATTTCATGTTTGAAACTTTTTGTGGTTTGAAATCGTGGGTGTTTGTGACGTCACAGACTACCTTGTAACCAATCACAACACCGTGTCGGCAGGCTTTAGCATATCATTAACTATGACCGCTCTGAAGTCTGGAGAGAAGCCAGGTTATCCCGGTATATTTTCTGTTGATATGAAAAATTGTGTAGATTTATCAATATAGCGAGTCTATTAGATGTTATGATGAACTATAAGCCTTTCTCCACTGATGTTCTGAGATGTTCAAAGCGTTTGTAAGGACACTGACTGTTAGAAGGCTGTATGACTGTCTGTGGCCTGCATAGCCAGCAATGACATTTCCTCTCTCAAGATCCATTAATGTACTAAAAACATTTAAATCAGTTCATGTGAGTACAGTGGTTCAATATTAATATTATAAAGCGACAAAAATATTTTTTGTGCACTAAAAAAACCAAAATAATGACTTATATAGTGATGGCAGATTTCAAAACACTGCTTCAGGAAGCTTCGGAGCGTTATGAATCAGCGTGTCGAATCATGATTCGGTCACTTGATTTGAGCAGTTTGGCAGGTTGACAAGCGATTCGAATCATAATTCGACACAAAAGATTCATAACGCTACATGAATACATGAATGAAATTCATACAGGTTGGGAAAAACATGAACTATCCCTTTAAATATTGTAGCCATGTGAATTTGTTTGCTGTACATTGAACGGTTTGTACAATGGTTTTGGTGAAAAAAACATTCTTTAATGCTTGTTTTATACAATTTTCTGAATCAAACATGATAAAAAAATTTAAATGACATTGGCAAAGTCTTATTCAAAAACAAGAATTGAGCAAAAAAAACAAAACAATATTGTGATACAATTACCACAAAAACATTTACTTAAAGTCATGTAAAACGTTTAAATACATGAATTCAAATATAAATACAAATTAAATAACAAATGACACTTTTGGTCACATGCCAGCATTGTAATCAGTAGTACTACGTAACTTACTCCTCAGATGTAATGTTTGTAACAATGTATAATAATGTGCAAAATAACTTTTCAAGTGAGCAAAAACATTGCTTAACAAATATATAATTGTCATAGAATTATCTAACAATAAGCAAAACAAACACCTGTTAATAATCAAAAATAAAAACAAGTACAAATTAAATAAGCAAATAAATAACACAAAAAAGCCATAAATTGTAATCAAAGTAATAAATAACTGAACTTGTAACAAAACATTGTGCAAAATAACTAAGCTTACGGTTGATCTAAAAATGAAATTTCTTTCATCATTTTCTCCACCCTCATTCCATCCCCAATGTTCAAGAACGTCATGTACATTGGGGATGGACTGAGGGTGGAGTAAATGATGGGAGAAATTTCATTTTTGAATGAACTACAAACCACATTTGCTTGTGATGCAAGGCGGACAAAACCAGACATCATCTGCTGCAGGGGCCTCAAGTCCAACACAGCTCGGGTGAAACCACTGGACCCTACAGTTATTATCGTATGCCACCATGTCTTTGTCCTCAGGTCCATTACAGAGACACTTTCTGTCTTTCTCCCATTTTCTCCCATTAAGAATACGCTTAACGTGGCTTAATGTATTAAGACAGTAAAAGACCAAACTTAGTAAACACTATACTAATAAAGCATACTATACAGAAAAATGGTTTGTGCAGAATTTGATCTTTTAATATCACTAAGTAGGCTACATTACGCGTTGCATTAAATTCTGGGCTCAACTGCTTTTCTGTACAAAGTATGGTTTATGATGTTTACTGAGTTTGGCCTGTTAATATCACTGTCTTAGTACATTAAGCCACGTTAATCGTTTTAGAATGTCCCTTTCAGGGGACTATCAGGATCCTTAGGAATACGATAACATGATTTCCCCTTTGCTTTCCCCCACCTGTTCTGGCATCCTGGCGCACAAAAGCTGTCCATCATGTTAGTAAGGTTTGTAAGGTGTAAACAGTCTGATTTTAAATTATTGTCCAACCACTATCGATACCAATGCTACAGCCAATTCTACAATTAACATGGCCTTAATGAAGGCAGATAAACCTGAAATAAGGTTTTGATGTATTAATGTGACCTTTACGAGGGCAAATAAATGTTTTCAAACAAAAAAACAGTCATTAAATGTTATAAAATAAAGAATAAACATTTAAGACCGTTTGCATGATCTTTATGAGGGCAAATAAACATAAACAGTCATAAAGTGTTCTAAAATAAATAATTATTTAAGACACTTTGTGTCCTTAAGGTAGGCAGATAAACCTTTTGAAATAAAGAACAATCCTTGGACTACTTACACAATCTTTATTAAATACAAACAAATGTTAACAGAATAAAATAAAATTCTTAATAGAAAAAACCAAAGGATATTTACAATATTTACAAATAAAACTATTTACAGGGAAGGATTTCCCTCATTCCTCTTCTCTTGCAGCCACTCTTCTAGTGTCTTTCCCTCTGCCGTGGCACAGAAGTAGAAGCTGCCCACCCTGGTGTGCCCAAACTCTTTTTTTCTGGGCTGCCCACATTGAGTGCACGTGTACTCCTTTCGTGGAGGTTGCTGGGGACGGGGCAGCCCTTGTTCTTGAGCCAAAAACTCTGCTGCCTTCCTCTTCCTCCACAGAGTTGTTCTGCTCATGGGTGTTCCTGTTGCTGGAATAGAGAGGGCGGCAGCCAGTGGAGCAGAGAGGGATGCTGACGCTGGAGCAGAGAGGGATGCTGCCGGTGGAGCAGAGAGGGATGCTGATGGTGGAGCAGAGAGGGATGCTGATGCTGGAGCAGAGAGGGGTGCTGCCGGTGGAGCAGTGAGGGATGCTAATGCTGGAGCAGAGAGGGATGCTGCCGGTGGAGCAGAGAGGGATGCTGCCGGTGGAGCAGAGAGGGATGCTGATGGTGGAGCAGAGAGGGATGCTGCCGGTGGAGCAGAGAGGGATGCTGATGGTGGAGCAGAGAGGGCGGCAGCCAGTGGAGCAGAGAGGGATGCTGATGCTGGAGCAGAGACGGATGCTGATGGTGGAGCAGAGACGGATGCTGATGCTGGAGCAGAGAGGGATGCTGATGCTGGAGCAGAGAGGGATGCTGACGCTGGAGCAGAGAGGGATGCTGCCGGTGGAGCAGAGAGGGATGCTGACGCTGGAGCAGAGAGGGATGCTGACGCTGAAGCAGTGAGAGCGGGTGCTGATGCAAGGGGAGGAGGTCGCTGCCCACGTCGAGTGGCCTGACCTGACAGATCAGGGTTTGAGACATAGGGGAAAGGTTGAAGTGCTGACCCAGGTGCAGAGGGCACTGACGTCATCTGCCTGGCTACAGGAAGCGGGGTGTGAGACACCATGCTGACCTGAGGCAAGGGCACACTCAGCACATCTGCCTCCAGCTTCTTCCTGTAGTTGTTGTACCTATTTGAAATGACACAATTAATAGGATGAACAGAATATGAGAATTTTAAAATTACCTTTATAGCTAGCTTTCAAAGAAACTACTTACCAGACAGAAAGCGTCCACTGCTTGACCTCAAACAGCTGAATTCGTGTCCGTCCCCTCAGTGCTGGGCAGTTCCCCACTAGTCTCCGTATGGCCTGGTAATCATGTAGAATGGCAGCCCAGCGGTTCATTGAAACGCCCCACTTCACCTTCCCCGCTGGATGAATGGAGCAAAGCTCCAGACATACTGCCTCTACAATCCTACTAATATTCAGCCAATGCGCAGGACCCGAGCCCTGCCCCAGCACACACCTGTAAAATAAAATAGGGGATTATAAAGCATAAAAAGCACAGTCATTTATATTTTTACCGCTCAAAGTGTGAAATGTTTAACTTACCGCTTCAGGCTCTCTTTTCCATGGCAGGTGGAGGTTTTGGAGTGGGTGGCCTTGAACCTGCCTTGCAAAAGTCTCTCCTTGTGTCTCGGCGGATAGGAAACACACTGTCTGTCACTGTCCGGCAGTCTGTCCCACAGCCGAACAATGTCAGCGGCTTCCCTGTCCGAGATGCAAGGCTTTTCCCTCAGCTCGACAAGATATCTGGCCAGGTCCACCACTCTGTCAAATCCTGGAGTCCCGTCTGGTCCTCTGCACACCTAACAAGAAGAAAGAAGATCAG
>RJVU01046259.1:1819813-1844349 GCA_003731715.1 Anabarilius grahami | reverse complement strand
TTTATTCTCAACATTTTATCTCGACTTTTTTCTCGAAATTTAATGACATTTTTCTCATTATTTAACGAGTTTATTTTCTCGTAATTTAATGACTTTATTCTCGTAATTTAACGAGTTTATTCTCAACATTTTATCTCGACTTTTTTCTCGAAATTTAATGAGTTTTTTCTCGTAATTTAACGAGTTTATTCTCAACATTTTATCTCGACTTTTTTCTCGAAATTTAACGACTTTTTTCTCGCAATTTAACGACTTTAATCTCGAGATGGTTTTATTTTTTTATTATTGCTTGGCCCTAATCCTCTTCCGTATAATAGAAGGATCTTAGTAAACATCTAAAATTTGATTTCAATTAAATGACTTAAATGCTTTTTAAATGTGTTTTTTGGTTGTGGGACAGAAGTTAGCACCAGTTCTGTAGAACGGCCCATATAGGGCTATACAGGCATCTAGTGGTGACAACATGGCATTAAGGCCTTTCACATTCAAGGAAGAGAACTAAAATGATGAAGATATAGTTCTAAAAATCTTCTAAATAGAATATCAGACTCCACACCATAACGATAACGACACAGAGAAACAATATCATTGCAATCACTTTCACAATGACCTGATGAACGATAAAAACATCGACAGCCAATTAGAATCCATCCGACTTTAACGAGCTTGAGCATTTAATGAGGCAGACAAAACTGCAGGGCGATTTACAGTTGTCGTTCTTAGTGTGAACGGGCCTTTACAGATGATTTTCTTTATTTCTATCCACCAGATGGCACTAATCTATGGAAGCTTGTTTCCCCTACAGAAAAAAAAGGTAATTGTGAATTTTTATCTCACAATTCTGACTTTTTTTTCTCAGAAATGCAAATTTATAACTTTGACTTTAATTCAGAATTTATAATTCGTAATTGTGAGTTTATATCGCAATTGTGAAATATAAACTCATTTGTGAGTTATAAAGTCAGTTGCGAGAAAAGTCGCAATAAGGCTACCTTTTTATTTTTTTATTCTGTGGCGAAACAAGTTTAATCTGTACGGAAGAGGATTAGGGCCAAGCAATAATAAAAAAATAAAACCATCTCGAGATTAAAGTCGTTAAATTGCGAGAAAAAACTCGTTAAATTTCGAGAAAAAAGTCGAGATAAAATGTTGAGAATAAACTCGTTAAATTACGAGAAAAAACTCATTAAATTACGAGAATAAACTCGTTAAATAATGAGAAAAATGTCGTTAAATTTCGAGAAAAAAGTCGAGATAAAATGTTGAGAATAAACTCATTAAATTACGAGAAAAAAGTCGTTAAATTACGAGAATAAATTCGTTAATTTAATGAGTTTATTCTCAACATTTTATCTCGACTTTTTTCTCGAAATTTAACGAGTTTTTTCTCGCAATTTAACGACTTTAATCTCGAGATGGTTTTATTTTTTTATTATTGCTTGGCCCTAATCCTCTTCCGTAAATCTGCCTCTATTCAACAGATTTTAAATACTTTTGCTCCATTTTTAACTTATATACTGCTTTTAATTTTTTTTATTTTATATAGAATTTTTTTGGTTTTATTTTGTTTAGTAACATGAAACCCCCTTAAAATACTAAATATTAAAGAAAGACATTGAAATGAAATATAGTACATAAATAAAATGATTATGGTCTCCGGTCTGTTTTGACTGCGAACACTTCAATACTTACTCTAAACGAGCACTACCAGAGGGTTAATTGTGTTCATTTCTCACGGCACTTACACACAATGAAACCGGACACCCCACTTTAATCGCCATTAATACCTTGTCAACAAAGTTGGCCTCCACCACGTTCTGTTTTTCATTCTCATCTGGGCCCTCGATGGTGACAAAGAAGATGTTGATGCCCGACTCTCTGGCTAGACGCGAGGCCTCCTCCACCCTGTCAGTGGGCCAGCCGTCCACCAGCACCACGGCCACATTGGGCGCCCCGCCTCGATTCCCATTAGCATCACTGAAGAAGTGCTTGTTGATGTAGGAGAGGGCCTTCCCTAAAAGGACCACAGAGCCAGAGTCAGTACAAAACAGCTACAGTTCTCTCTGCTACTTCAATTGCAGCTCTGTTTGGGCTCCAGTCTCTGCCCTGAAATGCTTTCCTTAAATGCTTCCAGGACTCGGCAAAAGGCAGGGTGCTGCACGCTACTGCTGAAAACTATCAATGCAGCAGTTAGTAAAACGGCAAAACATCTCCGCGAAGTTTAATTGAATATTCCAACTTTGAACTCATCGACTTCATAAGAAATTGTTTTAGAAATGCTGCTCTCAGGGGACCCTAAAAGTATCAAAGCAGGTCAAGCACACCTGAACATGTTACTGCATTAAATTCATCATGAAATCAAAATGGACAATTCTTATTTTTATGGAATATTGCAATGTTTATTCTAAATGATTTATCGGTGCACATCATTGTGTTAAATTCATGTTCCTCATAATCTTTAATCAGAATATCTTTCTGTCTGAGGCTTTCCTGTAGCTCAGTGGTTAGAGCATGGCACTAGCAATGCCAAGGTCATGGGTTCGATCCCAGGGATTGCACATACTCCGATACAAATGTATAATGCAATGTAAGTCGCTTTGGATAAAAGCGTCTGCCAAATGCATAAATGTAAATGTAAAATGTAAATATCTTCTCCTCCCTCTTGCAGCATCTCTTCTCTTCTCTGATGACGAGGGCGGGGCAACCTGTCACTCACATGAGATCCACCAATAGGAAGCCACAACCATCCAATCAATTCCCCACAGACAAAATCAAGCCCCGCCCTACATTTGTTCTTGTTCCAGAAGCTTTTCACTTGGATATACGACACAATTTCATGCCGACATTAAGGCTGGAATACACTACATGCACTGCAAAAAATGCTGTTCTTACTTAGAGTTTTTGTCTTGTTTCTAGTCAAAATATCTTAAAGTTCTTAAATCAAGAAGCATTTTCTTGACAAGTAAAAATTATTTTCTTGTTTTTAGGAAAAATAAGTCAAAATTAAGTGAGTTTTTCCTTAAAACAAGCAAAATAGATTATTTTGCTTACCCCATTGGCAGATTATTTTGCTTGTTTTAAGGAAAAACTCACTTAATTTTGACTTATTTTTCCTAAAAACAAGAAAATAATTTTTACTTGTCAAGAAAATGCTTCTTGATTTAAGAACTTTAAGATATTTTGACTAGAAACGAGACAAAAACTCTAAGTAAGAACAGCATTTTTTGACTTTTGCCAGATTTCAGCCCCTGTTGAAAGTCGGAGCCAGTCTGCAGATTTTGGGCAGTCAGATTTGACAGATTTCACAGAAAATCACGTAGTGTTTGAAGGGCACAGACTCTGATATTTCAGCTTCAGACATGACATAAAGTGATCGTGTCTCTTCAGAAAACTTGGACTAAACCCCTGATTCGTATGGATTAGTTTTACGATCTCTATGAACTTTTGGAAGCGTCAAAGCGGTAGTTGCGTAGACTGTCAATGGAGGGACAGAAAGCTCTCAGATTTCATTTAAAATAACTTAATTTGTGTTTCGAAGATGAACAAAAGTCTTACTGATTGAAATGTGTTGCTTGAAAGTTGTGGCATTTTTCTTAACAACACATGACACTTTGAAATTTTGTTATGTAAAATTCATGCATTGCATGTGACTTAAGTGCCCAGATAGTTTTGGGGTCACTGCATCCCTCAGGGGTTTCAGAGTCCAAACAACGTGTTTGTGTAAATCATATACAGAAGATGAAGGGCTATGGCACCGATTAAACATCATCCAAGCAGATTCATCAAAGCAGATAATGCTGTGTCCTCAGGCTATCTTTGACTTTATAGGCAGCTGCTGTTTTACAGGATTCCTCTGTTTTATTAAAGCGAGACACTATCTATAACACAAACCATGCAACCAAATCTCTAGGTTGGATAAACCTCAGGCATTTGGTCAGCTTACACAAAAACACCACAGAGTGGCACCAGCCCTGTAATTAACCACAGTTCCCAGCTCAGATTTAGATCTTATTTGGAACCATGTGAAACCACGTGATAACTCCTTCTCAGTGCAGCTCAGCATTATTCACTCACCTACATGTGAAAGGCCGCCCTTCTGCGCTATATTGTTGATGGCTGATTTCACGTCATTGGAGCTGGAGAACTGTTTCAGACTGAATTCTGTGACCGCGTCATCCCTGGATCAGAAATGAAAAGCTGATACGTCATAAGACAGTGACAGTCCCTCACTACTTTTTATTAGTACTCAAGCATTTGACTGTTGTCTGGCACAGGGACACATTATTACCCATATTGAATGATGCCCATCATGGGTCCTGCTGTTCCCACATTGAGAACCTGAGAAACCTCCACAAGGAAGTCTTTCTGAATCTTAAATCGTCGTTTCCCAATGCTCCAGCTGCCATCCATGAGGAACGCTATATCAACTTTACAATCTTCAAAGACAAGATGAGAAACAAATGAAAGCCATGAAAGGAAGCAAGTAATAGTCTATTATAATCAGCGTCAGTTTGAAGGAACATGAAGGAATGTACTTGGATCTCCTTGAGTCCGTTCGGGGAGTTTAGGAGCTCTGGCTGTTGTCTTGTGTCCTCGAGCGCCGAATCCTGCGAGATGAGAGGATGTTGCACATCAACCCTGTACCTGATCTATTGTACTGTGAAGAACTATGTCTATGACCAAAACATCTAATAAAGCAACCCAGGCTCATTGCAAAACATTTCTGCAAAAAGATTTTTTACGTATTCTTGGACATATTGTGGCACTTTTAAAATGAAATGTCCAGTGAGTGGAGTTGAAAGATTAAAATAACATAGCACCAACACTAAACCTTACCGATAGTGTTAACAAAAGCAAACATGAGATTAAAAACACATCATGCCATTTTAAAGCTTTTTTGAGTCTGAGCTCTTTTATCGCGACTCGTGCCCAAGCGCTTCTGCGATGCTGTACCAGGTGAGCCACTGAGCAAGTTTACTTATACAAATGGAGCTGATTATGTGCTGCAAACATACAAATGTATTAGTTTACAAATCATGCACTATTGTAAAAGTGTTTTGAGGTCATAATATAGTATTGTGCAAGGAAACATGCAAAAGTAAGTCTTTATTAAATCAATACTCTCCCTGTAATCATAATTTGTGTGAAAAGGAATACAATTTGTTGGTGTTTTACTGCATCTAGTGTTCATTTCAGCTGGATACTGCAGTGAATTTTATGTAGTTTTGCAAAATGTTAGGAGAAGCACATTTTCCCAATGAGCCTGTGTTGCATCAAAGGCTTTCATCTGTCTGCCTCCATAAATCTCACATACTTCAGTAGTTAGTTTCCTCACCTGACTCGAATGGGTTTGACTCAGCAGGCGCCTCTGTGACAGTAATCACACAATCATTAATGTACATCGCACAATCATTAAAAAACATCCAATATCCAATCACATTTTCTTAAAGTGTCTCTATTATGCTTTTTTGGATATTCACTTTCATGTAGTGTGTAATATAGCAGCTGTTTGTGAATGTAAAAGGTCTGCAAAGTTTCAAAGTTCAGGTAAATTTAGTTTTCTTGAGTCTCACTTCCTACTGAATCTACGTAACTAATTTGCATAATGCCAGTCTATGATCTTGATTGGCTGATCAGCGTCTCTTTGCCCCGCCCTCAATCACTGTAGTTGTATCTGAGACTGGAAGAGTTTGGTTCGTGTTGTTCATGTGGAGAAGACGCTGTTTTCTGCTCCCAAATTGAGATTGATACGGTAAAACCGACGCCATCGTTACTGTTCGAATCACTGTGAATCAAGAGCTGAGATTCAGATATGATAATGAGTGTTTGGTTTCTGACCAATCACAACAGACTGGGCCATCTGACCAATCAGAGCAGAGCAGCTCTCAGAAAGGCGGGGTTTAGAGAGACCGAATCTTCGAACAAAGCGTTTCAGAATGAGAGAAAAGAGCTGATGCTGCAGTGGATATTATAAGAAAATTAAAGTGTTTTTGACCTTGTATGCATGCAAATTTATCGTAGGAGACCTCAAAACTAAATTAGAAACATTTAAATTCACATAATAGGGGCACTTTAAGCCGACGCTGGACTCTATTGTGCATTGTGAGATTGTATACAAATGTGCTTGTGTTTTTGACACACCTCTGGCGTGGCTCGTCACAGATGGAAGCTTTTGTTCTGGCTCAGAAGCTGAAAACAGAAATCAAGTACACTTTAATCAGGCCTCCAGTTTCACAGTGCAGATTTCAGATAAGCCAGAGCTCTGTAGTTTTAAAAATATACAGTAAAGTTTTGGGCCTGGCCATAATGACCGTACACTTCTTCTCATTAATACAAGCTCGCTTCATATAGTCACCTCGTCGTTCTAAACACATAAGAGTTTCTTTGCTGCGTGGAGCAGATAAGTGAGTCACCCAGCAGAATATTCAAGCTGCTTTTTTACATGCAATGAAAGTTGATGCAGTCCAGGGACAGTAGCAGTAGTTCTCTTTTGAGGGAACTTTAAAACCGTCTCCGGATTTCTGACCCTGTTGTACAAACCCAGAATCCAGCAGCAGACGACTGAAGTTCCCAACAAAGACTCTTCTGAATCTAGACAGATTTATGGTTATATGGAGTGTGCGGTCCAACCCTCTGCCATCACAGACTTACTGGAAGCTTCCTACCATTTCTATACTCGGTTGTGTTCTTAAAGATGCATTTACTTCTGTTCTGTTCTGTTCTGTTCTCACTAAACTATTTTATTTTGCTCTATTGTGTGTATAATTACATGTCTCAGTTGAGTTCTGTCAAGTCACACTTATTTCTATAGTGCTTTATATAATACAGCTTTACAGTAATAAACAGAATCAATAATGCAGACTTCATTAAATATGAGACAATTTCCAGGAGACCCAATAAACCAGATCATCTTGGCCATATTGGAAGACTGGCAAAGACCAGCAGTCCAGCTTAGGCTAGTTTACGATGTTATTTTAAATAGGAAACCCTTGTTATAACACACATATACTCTTTACATAGGCTTTTATGCATTATTTTGTATCACTGCAAAATAAAATGACAGAATATATATACTTACAAAACTGTCCAAAGTTGTACGGCCAGTGCTCATACTCTGTGCTATCAGGCCGTGGGTCAAGAACTGCAGAAAAGAGGCAGCATTTGCAGCAACTGTTAGTCCAGCGTAGTGCATTATGGAAAACATACCCATAATGCCTGTGTGAATGTGTTAGCAAAAAAAGCCAAACAATCAAAAGCTGTAGCGAAAACTGTAGCTTACCACCTGTTCTCTGACATGGATGATAAAGTTAAAGTCATATAGCAGAAACACATGCTCCTCTGAATCTTTTGATATCATATGGGCCGCACATTGGCATGGATTTATTAAACGGCCTTGAAATCTAGTGGCATGGCCTATTTAAACCGCATGAAGGAAGTGAACGCAGTGTCAAAATGAGTAGCAGGTATTGTAGGAACCTGCGTTCATTGATATGATCAAAACAGACATGTGCTATGCACACTATGAAGTCATAAAGCAGATTTATGTGTTTCTTTTTATTCTCCTCTGATACTGCAGTGGACGTAAAACAACATGAACCCTTACCTGCAGGGTCTCCAGTGCTCATCCTGCTCCATTTATAGCCTGTGTTTGGCACTGAGTGGCTACTATCTGAACACAGAAAGTGAGGGTTGGGCCTCACGTCAGATTTTGACATGATGGAATAAAGTTTAGTATTAATTATTATGTGTTTATGGATATTCGCTAGGAATTTAAAAGCATGTTTAGCCTTCGTTTATGTCTTCTTTAATGTTTCCTCATGGAGGGTTATGTTATTGAACTGGATGGACTTGCATAATTATTCTGATACCTGTTGGCCTTCTGGTGCCAGAGAACCAATCAGGTCGTGCATACGGAGGGTGCGTCCAATCTCTTCGTGCATGTGCTAGACGGAGAGATTGAGAAACTGCTTACAATGCATTACGAAAAGACATCAAATGGACTTGAGCTGATTCTCGAGACGAGACAAAATAAGTTTATGAATCTAGATTCATCACTAAATTAATTGTTAAACATGTTCAGAGGCTGACGTTGATGTTTTCATGCAACCAAAAATTCGAAACTACTGGTGAACCATATATGAAAAACTGCTTTTATACTTTTTATTACTTATAAATGTTCTTAGAAATATCTGATGATGTTGACATAAAGAACTAGAGACAGAAAAAGTGTGAAGTTATGGTCTGAGGACAGATGGTTTAAAAATAATCAAGTGGTACTTTTGGGTTAAGAACATTTTAGTGTTCATCTTCGATTAGAAAACACATTAGACTGGCTGAACACAATTCCAAGATCACTGATATTTAGTCCAACAGCACTGGGACTTCTCACTGTTTGTATCACTCCACTTATCTGTGTTCGTTTTAGACAGACTGTCAATGGAGTCATTGAATCATTCACTCAACTGATTTGCTCAAAAACAGAGATTATTCAGGAACAAACATTACAATTGTGTTGCTCAGAGACACACAGGTGTCGATTCAGGTTTGACTTTGTTTCCGAAGTACTGTCTTCTTTGGCAAGGGAGCAAAGTTAGTTGCAAAATTGTCTAAAAATCAAGTTAAATAGCAACATCCATCTGTTGTATAAAATCATTAGATATTTTGTGTCTGAGATAGGTCTCAAGAATCAGAGAGGGGCATCAACTGAAAGATCCTTGTTCATGCTATAGGAACAAATGGCAGGGCTAGTACATGGTGCTGTCACTCATCTGAGTTGCCTTACATTTAGCATCTAAGTTATTACTGGTCTTTAAGCTGACATAAATGACACTGGTAAGCTGGTAAAGCTCAGTGCTTGTTTACTGGTATGTTGGATTTGGGCATGTTTATTTGGAAGCCTTACTAATGTCTAAAGGTGCTTTACCTGATCCCTCTAGATGCAAAAAAGAGCACTGGACTTTTTTAATTGCGTAGTTTGATGTGTATCAGCACACATGCAAAGACACGCACATGCTAATGGACGGCATCTGCAGATACTTACTGGGATTAGACTGCGGCGTGTGCTGCTTTCTCTCAGACTGCGGCTGCACCCGACTGAAAGCTGCTTAACAATGTGAAACAGATGGAACAATATCCAAGAGAGAAGAAAGCCAGAGTTCATGCCTGCACCGCAGCTGCTACTGACTGATGTCTGAATTGAATGAATGAGTCATGCAAACCTGAAGCTGAGGGAACATGTGGCTGTCTTCTGATGCTGGGGCTCGTCTCTGGCCTGTGCACACCTGCCGTCAAAACACAAACATGTTTAAGACAAGCCCGTCTAAAGCTGCACCTCACTGAAAGAATACAGTACATTTAAATGAACAACTGAAACCTGTAAAAGCCAAGTAGAGCAATTCAAATTATGCTATAAGTTAATTACTAACCAGACCAAGTTTACATTTTGACAATGATATTGCCCAAATATTGGTTAGAATTAATATTTATTGGCTAGTTTACTATGCTGGTTCTTCATCTACCTAAAGCACATTTGTGCACTATGGCCTCGATTTACTGAAGGTTTGTGTATCCATGTGATAAAAACCGTGCAAACTTGATAGGACCCGCAAAAACGTCTGAGCTGATTTACAGATTGTGCCTTTAGTGTATGTAAAATTGCACATCCTTTGAGGAAAGCTGTAACAAATTTCTCCTTGTCTTCAACCATTAATTGTAGAAAACAAGTTATATATGTAGGGTTATGGCATTTATTTTGCTGAAACATAAAGAATCCCATGTTTATCGTCCTCTTATATTTACCCAAATCATTTCAAACTTTGTCAGAATAATGTCAAGACACGGCTAATGTAAAATTGCCAAATGATTCTTGATATCTTAAATGGTAACGCATCAAACTTTCATTCTAATTGTTTGTTTTGTTTCTTAGCATGCTTTAAAATTCATGAAATACAACACATATCAGAGTTAGACATGGAAAAAGCCTATAAAACTGTCATGGAGAGGGAGCTCTGTAGCGCCCCCTTTTGACTACAGTGGTGGGGTTAGTTTTACCTACAGTCACCAAACTCAGTACATATATTGTTTTCATCAAGCTTGAGCTTTTGAAATTATTGTCATTATCTCCAACCAACAGGAAGTCAGCCATCTTTGAATTAAATGAGAATCTTTTGAAAACTGCAGAATTAGATTTTTTTAAACACTCCTCCAAGGGGATTCTCACCAAACTTGGTAAAGATGATGCCAAGACATTGAAGATGCTAAATTGCGAATCGATTTTTGATATCTTGAACAATGTTGCCATAGCAAGAGAATTAATGACAAAGAAAGAAAAACAGGAAGAGTCTCATAATAGTGCATTTTCTGAATTAGATGTGATATTGTATGTTTGCTCATGAGCGCTGATCACATGAATGTTGCTATTGCGGTTCAAAATCATAGCGCCACCAGCTGGCAGCATACCCATACAACAGATTTTCAAACAGTTTTACATTTGGATTAAAGAGAGAAAACAGCATGATCAACACAACTCATCTAGCTCAGGACACAAACAATCACCAGTAAAACTTAAAAAATAAAGTGTTTACTTTGAGAAACTATTAGAGTACAAAGTACCTAAAAAACAAAGCACAACAGGCAAGCATCACAATAAAAGGAAACAGTCAAAGAAAGAGTGTGGTTTACCTGTGTTTGTGCGTGGTGAAAACCTATTGGCATAGACGGAGCTGCCTCTAAATGCTTTAGACAAATGTTATGGTTAGAGTTTAGGGCTTGTGTTAATGACAGGAAGTGAGGACTACAGAAAGTGTCAAAGTAGGACATACCTTGCATAGGACCCTTTCCTTGAGCGCTCTGTGATTGTCCTACATGCAGCATTTAGAGAGAACATAGATATTGAAGAGCTAGATATATTCTCTGTTTCTTTTTCAGCTGTAACAGCAATCTTAAAGTCAATATGAAATCCTGGTCTTACTGTGCAGGATTCATCAGTGCGTTTTATACTTAAACCTTTATCACAATGTAGTAATACACTCTGCCTTTGAAACGACTGGTGCTCCAACCAGTGTTGGGGTAAAGCGTTACAAAGTAATATGTATTACGTAATCAGATTACATTATTGATGTAACGGGTAAAGTAACTTATTACAAGTAATACTTATGTGAAATATTACTTTTTTGATATAACGAGTTAATTAACACAGTATAAGTAATATGCATTACGTAATCACATTACTTTTTTGATAAAACAAGTAACACATTGCAAGTAATGTGTATTAGGTAATCAGATTACTTTTTTGATATAACGAGTAAAGTGACTTATTACAAGTAACATGCATTATGTAATCAGATTACTTTTTTGATATAACGGGTAAAGTAACTTATTACAAGAAACATTCATTATGTAATCAGATTACTTTTTTGATGTAACGGGTAAAGTAACTTATTACAAGAAACATTCATTATGAAAAACAACTAATTTTATCAAAAAAGTAACATAAGTAATAGTACAAATAATATGCATTACCGAATCAGATTACTTTTATTAATATAACGAGTAAAGTAATTTATTACAAGTAACATGCATTAGGTAATCAGATTACATTTTTGATATAACGAGTAAAGTAACTTATTACAAGTAACATGCATTATGTAATCAGATTACATTTTTGATGTAACGGGTAAAGTAACTTATTACAAGTAATACTTATGTAAAATATTACTTTTTTTGATATAACGAGTTAATTAACACAGTACAAGTAATATGCATTATGTAATCAGATTACTTTTTTGATAAAACAAGTAACACATTGCAAGTAATGTGTATTAGGTAATCAGATTACTTTTTTGATGTAACGGATAAAGTAACTTATTACAAGTAATACTTATGTAAAATATTACTTTTTTTGATATAACGAGTTAATTAACACAGTACAAGTAATATGCATTACGTAATCACATTACTTTTTTGATAAAACAAGTAACTCATTGCAAGTGACATGCATTATGTAATCAGATTACTTTTTTGATGTAACGGATAAAGTAACTTATTACAAGTAACATGCATTATGTAATCAGATTACTTTTTGATATAACGAGTAAAGTAACTTATTAAAATAACATGCATTATGTAATCAGATTACTTTTTTGATAAAACAAGTAACTCATTGCAAGTGACATGCATTATGTAATCAGATTACTTTTTTGATGTAACGGATAAAGTAACTTATTACAAGTAACATGCATTATGTAATCAGATTACTTTTTGATATAACGAGTAAAGTAACTTATTACAAGTAACATGCATTATGTAATCAGATTACTTTTTTGATATAACGAGTAAAGTAACTTATTACAAGAAACATTCATTATGAAAAACATGTTACTTTTTTGATAAAATTCGTTAAGTAACAGTACAAATAATATGCATTACCGAATCAGATTACTTTTTTGATATAACGAGTAAAGTAACTTATTACAAGTTACATGCATTATGTAATCAGATTACTTTTTTTAATACAAGGAGTAAAGTAAAGCATTACAAGTAATAAAGGATATGTTGTTGAATGCATTACTGCGTTAAACACTGGCAAAAAAACACCTGCAAGGCCTGGAAGAGAGTGATTCTCAGCCAGCTGAGAAAAAGAAATGCAAAAGTAATGTAACACATTACTTTGCATAAAATGTAAATTTCTATTAAATTACATAAAAGATAAAGTAATGTAATTAGTTCATTTTTAGGGAGTAACGCAATATAACTTTAAACTGGATTAGATTAAATAAAGGGATTTAACGGTCAACACCATCTACACCCCAAAAGTCACAGACAGTTGCTTCAATAACAAAGAATCAAAGGAGAACTGCAAGAGACCATTTGCTCTGTAAACCACCACCACCAAAAAAAAAAAAAAAACACACCCAAAGATCTCTGAATAAAATTATATGACAGCAGACAGCAGCTACAATAACACAAGGCTTCAACATGCCTGCTTGACTTACGTGCAACAGAGCTGAAATACGGGTGACTGCTGCCTAGATCAGAGAGAAAGAGGTTGCTTTAGAAACAGAGAGAGGAAAGAGGATGGATAGAGAGGGAACCTGATCCATATCGTCCAGTCAGGATGTTTATTTCAATAGTGTACTGAAAAACTGACCCAAGAACAAACGGATAAAAGCATGGGAATGATTTTACTATAAGAGACTATGATTCATTCAATTCATCAAGGCATTAAATCTATAACAGATTGGCTCACCTGCCTCGCGGACTTTATGAACGGTCACCCGTGGCTTGGCTGATGTGGTAGTGGGTGGGGCTGTAGTGGGTGGGGCCGTGGTGGTGGGTGTGGTCACAGGAGTGGTTGTGGGCGGAGCTGTGGTGGACTCCGTTTCAACAGCCTCTGTCACTGGCGACACTATGGAGTACGGCAGGTTTTTGGGTTCACCTTAGGAAACGAATGGATGATGAGCTGCTACTGGACAGTGACATTCATCATCAGAGAGCTGCTTGCTCTTAGCTATTATAGGTTCCCTGGGAATCTAACCCATGAGCTAGAGGAAAGGCTTAAAGACATAGAAATATGACAAACTAGCATTACTAGCTGGCTAAAACACTTACCTGTTTTCACTGTGGTGGGTCTTGAAGGTACAAAGACCAGAGTGGATGGATAGATCACCCCCTTCTTTGGTTTGCCTGCTGACACATAAAACTAAAGGTTATAAATCCAACATTTAAAACAAAAGTTAAGTAAGTTTCTTATGAAATTAGTGTTTCTTAAAGGGGTCATGAACTGCATTGTTTTATTGCTTTATAATGTTCCCTGGGGTGCACCTATAATGTTAGTATGCTTTTGACATCAAAATTGTCATAATTTAGAAATAAAAGGCATTTTTCCTAACCTGATTTTATTCTCTTATTTGAATGCTCTGTTTTAAGGGGCGTGTCTGCTGTGAGACTTCAGTGTAAACGCCCACTGTTGTGATTGGATAACATCTTTCCATTTGAAGTTACTCTCTCAAACTTTTAGCACATTTTTACTATTACAGCTCTCAAGGTTAACTAATCGTGAAAAGTGTTGCATTATTTATTTAGATCGTGGCGTGAAAGGTTGCACTGATGAACATTGTAGTCGATCACAGACATGTTGAGGTCATGAAAGCAGTGATCTCGTCATTGCAACTCAAATTCTGCACACTAACGAATGCTTTCATCATAACTAACAGCGATGTAACTTAGAGATTTGTTGAATAAAATGGAAGTTTTGGCACGAGCCCAGAACTCAGTCACTGATAAACTCACGCTGTTTGATTGACAGCTCCAGCGATTGTAAAGGGAGCATTCTTTTATCACTTTCTATATATAATTTAGCAATAATACACTCTAAAAAATGCTGGGTTAAAAACAACCCAAGTTGGGTTGAAAATGGACAAACCCAGCAGTTGGGTTAAATGTTTGCCCAACGTGCTGGGTAGTTTTATTTAACCCAACAATTGTTTACAAATGACTATATGTCTGGCTTAAAATGAACCCAAAATAGGTTGGAAATTAAAAATCAGACTCATAATTACTAGAGGCAACAATAATAATCAAAAAGATGAGCATTTATTAATAAGCAATTTAATAAATGTTTATTGTTTAAATATTATTCAAAAAAAGTATTAATAAATGTTTGTTTATTAAACATATTAATAAATGTTAATTTCCAACATATTTTGGTTCATTTTAAGCAAGAAATACAGTCATTTTTAAACAATATTTGGGTTAAATAAAACTACCCAGCAGGTTGGGCAAACATTTAACCCAGCCGCTGGGTTTGTCCATTTTCAACCCAACTTGGGTTGTTTTTAACCTAGCATTTTTTAGAGTGTATGATAACCATAAATAACAATAAATAAATAATAAATAAACAATAAAATAATAAATAACCACATTACTCGCATTAGGATCCTTTGAAAGGTAATGTTATTTTAGTCCTGTATCGCTCTTCTCTCCTCCTCATCTCACTAACACACCAGTGGGCGGGGCTAACGCTGCAATGATGAAGTAGGCGTTGATTTCTTCTGTGAAGGCGGAGTTTCACCTATCTATAGGCACATTCCAGGATAAGTCGTTCACTGGGTCTGGTGTCAATAACAGCTTTTATTGGACTAACAAAGAAGTTTTCAGTTCTGAAACTTACAGGATATTCTTATAGTACGATGACTTCTTATATATCAAAAGCTCAAAGAAAAGTCGATTTCTCAATTTATGACCCCTTTAATATTTTCTTTGCATGTTTTTCATTTAATTTTGATTGCTGTAGAGAGTCTACATGTAGGAGTGGTTTGCTCAGAGTAAAGTCCACACTACCAGAGACTGAAAACGACTCTCTCCAGTTGGGTAAGGACAGAGAGCGGATGCCGTTGGCAAAGCTGCCCTTGTAGATCGCCTGTCCTGTCATCTTCATCACAATTACCTTTCCTCCAGAGTTACTGATGACTCCACTGAAAACAACAAAAACAGCAGAACACCAGCTAATTATAGAATGCTATGCAAATGCATTTACTGAACTAGATATGCAATTCAACTGAGATCTTGTAACTTAAATTTGTCTGAGATCCAACGGCAAAGAGGGCTTGATCACTTCTAGAGATAATCCAAACACAATGTATGCGGTTACATAGTGCTGCCAATTCTGACCAAATTATAAGAGAAACAGCAGCTCAAGGAGAGTGCGGGAATGAGGAAACTCTTGATTGCACTCAACAACCATGAGCTCCTCTAAACAGATGACTGACGATCAGATGTTATCAGATGCTCACAAAGCAGGGACGGCCTTAAGTGATCTCTAAAGACATCTTCTCCCTGCTAGGGGTAGATCCATAACCTCATATACAGGGTTCCCACACTTTTTTACCAAAGAAAAGCTGTGAAAAATCTCAGATAAAACTGCTCTGTCATGTTAGGACAGGTAAAGAATGCTGTGAAAAGCTTATCACAACAACTACTAAAGATAACTGGGCTTTGTCAAGAACTTCAGCAGGTGAAAAACTGCTGTCATGTGGGGTAAAACATGAAAGAGGCCATATTATGCCCCTACACAGTCTTGATGTTGTTTTTGTGCTCTACTAGAACAGGTTTTCCTGCTTGAATGTTGATTATTTTCCTCATATTCTCCATTGTTGCAGCTCCTCTCTTCCCAGTCTGTCAGTAACGCTCTGTTTAAGTAACACACTACTAACTAACTCAACCAAGTCCCGCCCCTTTATGCTGCGTATGAATTATTTAAATGAGGAATATTGTGAAGAAAACTCAAGACTACAATGGAGGCGTTTCAGGGAGAAACACTGACACTGATATAGAGAAGAACTCCTGCTGGAGAGGCTTTGGAACTTTTTCATGCTCAAAAACAGCAGAATAAGACTTTAAAGCACTTTTATTATTAAAATAGCAATGAAAACTTCTTACTGACACCCTCAACAATGAACAGACTGACAGTATGTATTTTTAAATTTGCAAAAACCTGTGCAAAGTTTGTGTTAGTTTCCTTTTGATGAGATTAGCAAGCTTGTCATTCACCCTTATACTGGTCATACTTTAACACTTTGACCGTAAGCTGTTTGAGCTCACCTGTGAATAGCAGCATTGCAGATACTGGAAATGGAGGCAAATACACCCGACCCATAGACCTTCTCCTTGCTCTCCCTGCATTTAGCTGGACACTTAACAATAAACTCAGGGAGATTGATCTTCCCAGCCCGCATATCACATTCTATTGCTGGCACGACTGGAAAAGCAGAAGCAATGTCAGAAGAACATTGTGGCAAACATGAATATTATTATCAACATAGGCTCTCTCTTTAAAAAATTTTTGTCACTGTCACCCTTTCAAAAGCTACTAATATGTACTTTTTAGGTACTAATGTGTACCTTTAAGATACTAATATGCACCATTGTTTAGGTGTAAATAAAGTACAAAGGTGTATCTTTTGAAAGGGTACCGCCCCAGTGACAGCTTTTGTACATTTTTATCTGAGATTGTACATTGATTGTTTCAGTGAAGCTACCTTGTTTTGGCTTTTTGTTCTTTCCATTTGGCTTTGCTCCACTGGAAGTCAGCAGAAATGCTAGGAACATAGATCACACAGAACATAATGCAAAAGCAAATTACAAGACAACATAATCCGAGTTATTACAGTCTCTGAAAGCAAATAAGACCAAGATTCCTGGAGTGTCTCCAGAACTCAAAGTAGCAGTAAAACTGTAAACCAAAATCATTCGTAAGGGCTTCATCTCCCAAATACTCGTTCCTTCCACCTCTCTGATGTTGAACAGGCTGTAAATTCAGCTAGTGTTTTGTCTTGTGGATGTAACAGCATAATGTGATGCTTATCATGCTGTGCATATTGTATACGTTCAAAATGTAGTGTTCAAATTATGTTCAAAATACACTTACCATACCTTCACAAAAAAATTAACAGAGAATTAGAGAACAGAGGCTGCTTAAGAGGCTTTTTCTTTACTAAACTGGATTCAAAGCATTAGCAAGCAAGCTGAATCATAATGAAAACAAAATCCTCAAAATCATTTGCCATATAGGAGAAGGTCATCTATAACTTTGTGTTTGCATTTTAAAGTGGTCATTTTCTGAAGGATCATGTGACACTGAAGACTGGAGTAATGATGCTGAAAATTCAGCTTTGATCACAGGAATAAATTACACTTTACTACATACTCACATAGAAACCATTTCAAATGGTAATAATATTTCGCAACATTACTGTATTTTTGATCAAATAAATGCAGCTTTGGTGAGCAGAAGAGACTCTTTCAAAAACATTACAAAATCGTAACGATTACAAACTGTTATGTGCAAAAATAAATAAGATAATATAAGTGAACCTCAAGAAACATAAAAATATAATAATAATCATGTCATTAATCCTTTAAGTAAAACTATTATTAATATTAGTCTACAGAATTAAGAAAATAAGTATGATATATCCATTATTCTACACGGGTTATAATTACCATAATAATTAACTTTGAACTTTTTCTCAGTTTGAACTCTGCTGGATTCATCGATGAAAGTAACAGCCTATGTTCTACTTAATCGGAAATTAATAAATGGCGTCATCTGGTGGGTCTTTAAAGAAATATATACAAGAATAACATCTCTGGTTCACTCTCACTGTTAACATTCAGTCCAATGTTCAGGATGTTTAGAGCAGTGTTTCCCAACCACGTTCCTGGAGGCACACCAACACTGCACATTTTGCATGTCTCCTTTGTCTGACACACCCATTTTAGATCTTTGAGTCACTACTAATGAGCTGATAACCCTAATCAGGTGTGTTTAATTGAGGAGACATGCAAAATGTGCAGTGTTGGTGTGCCTCCAGGAACGTGGTTGGGAAACACTGGTTTAGAGAACTGTCAGGACACACCATGTGAAACCAGAACTGTCACAGATAAACAAGGTGATCTGGTCTGGTTGTTTTTAATTTAGTAAAGAATCAAACCACTGTTTGCATTTTGAATGCATATAGGAAAAAAAACCTGTTTTCAGAAGTACAATTATATATATATAAAAAAGAAAAATATAAAAAATAACCCTACCGATGAAGACAGCCGTGAGAGTTGGTTTACTCATCTTGAGCTCCACAGCAGGAGTGTAAATCCGGTCAAATGTTTTCTTGAGCCTCTGTATTGCTTCCTGTAATCCAACAGAGGAAAGGCATTGGAAACTTTAAAGACAAATACAAAAATGACATGTGTGAATGAATGCAAAGGAATCCACAGAGGCTGTATGCAAGCAGAATGAGATGAAGTTTTGGGAAATGGATGAGGAGTAGAACGGCAGTAGAATAACACCCTTCACAGCGTGACTGATCCAGATTTCACCGTAAGCACTGGTGTCAAAAAATAACAACCTACTATTTTGAAGAGGTTAAAGCCTTGTAACAGGAATGAGGCTATAGCACAATGTTAAGATGACTTTCTCTAAACCAGTAAACCAGTCTGGTTACAGGAAACACAGAATCCAGACAAAATCCAGATTTTGTGCTGCATTCAGGGTGTGTTTTTGTGCACTGGCCTTGGATTCAACTGGTTCCTTAATGGCAGCCCTGCCAAAAACCCTGGCTTTATGAAGGCCTGATGTGGATATTTTGCAGCTGACAGTTGCTCAACACTCCTTCTGCCACCCTCATCAGGGTAACAAAGACAGAGACTGCAAAATGAAAGCCAGCATGACAGATCAGTGATTTCTCGTCTCAATGATGGCATTATCTCGGAACTCGACCCCAGAGACACAGGCCTGATTTACTAAGAGTTTGCATGTATAAAAACATGTTTATGTACATAAAAGGACTGTACTTTGTAAGGCTATGCGTTTGGCTTGTATGAGTTGTATGTGTGCCAGCCCATCCGATCAATGCGGGGACACCACATCAAATCTCAGTTATAGTCACTTTATTTTCACTTTTTGAAGGGAAAAAGTGGGATCATAAAAGGCGGGATTTGATCTTGGGTCGGTCGTGTCAAAAAGTTTATTTTTTAAAAGTTGGTATGAAAGTAAAGTTTTGCACATCTTTTCTCCCCTATTGTGTCGTATATCCGAGTGAAACGCTTCTGGAGCAAGAACAAATGTGGGCGGGGCTTGATTTAGTCTGTGGGGAATTGATTGGATGGTTGTGGCTTCCTATTGGTGGATCTCATGTGAGTGACAGGTTGCCCCGCCCTCGTCATCAGAGAAGAGATGCTGCAAGAGGGAGGAGAAGATATTCTGAAATCTATTCAAGCAAAAAATTCTATAAAGAAAATCTATTTTTATCTACCTTTATTTAGTGTGCCACAGCCATAGGCCTAATTGGGGATGGGACGGGTGAGAAGAAGTATCTCAAATCCATCATTCTTCATTTAATTCATGCATGCAACATGTAACGTACATTTGCTCTGGTCAGAACATCAGGGAATGCATAAACCAGTACATAGTAAAATGATTGTTAAATGCTGTAGTATTTGTAAAGACCAGGGGTGTCTCTGTATCTGCTTACCCTGTTAATAAACCCTGCATAACCAGCTGAGAACTAACGCCTGAGGATGAAGCTTCTACTTGTAACCGACAGTATTTCCATGCTTCTTGAAGTGACCCAACTGCACCACTGTCCCCAAAACTTTATGGCACCCAGAGGCCTTTCTGGCAAGTCTGTTTCCATTAAGCATCTCAAGGGCATACCTCACTGTAACAGTTGCATTTACAGTTGATTTAGGTACTTGTTGAACTCAAGTTGAACTCGTGTTTCATGTCGTGTTTCAGTCACCCCCCAGGCGCTTCACCACATATAGTTGTATTTTTTCCGTAGCTTTAATCATTCAGTGCAATGATAACACACGGATTAGGGAGGAATTTTGAGATCAATGAGCTTCAGCTCTTCTTAAAGCCCAGAATGAGCAGACAGTCCAAACCATTGACCACATGGAGTCCACACATGAAAGAAAAGCTGTGACACATCCGAGCATCATAAAAGAAGGCAGAGCTGGAAACTATACACATTATTCATCCATCCATCCATTCTCAGAAGCGCTTGTCCTCTGTAGGGATGCTGGAGTCTATCCCAGCACCTCGGTCTTCACTAAACATCCAATATTGTGAAAATAAAAGAGTTCATCACCATGAAAGCTTGTGTAGCTGAATTACACCACCACAGTAAAGACCTCAGGAAAAAATAGCAAAATGGTAAAATGTGTTTTGAATCACAAGACCGAACACAGCTAATGTTCAGATCAGTGGCAGCTGGTACCTTGAGCTGAAAAACCTCCTGAACAATCATGTGTTGGTCTAAGAAACAGCCTAATATCCCATAATCCCCGTCTAACTGAAACTCATTCTCCTAAGCATTACTGCAGCAAAAGCAGAACATTGAACCCACTTTGTATTAAGTGTCTTTACTGCTAACATTTAAATTAATCAATTGGCCATAACTATGCTCGCAAGTTCTGTCAATGCCAACATAGTTCAACAATTCAGTTTCCCCCCAAAAAATAGTTCCAACAAACATTTGAACACAGTGTGTAAACGATTGCGCATGTGTGTAAATGTGTGAAGGAATCCTGGAGTGTGATGGATGCGGGAACATCAAATAAAGCACAACGACAGGGAACAAAAACAGCAGTAGTCAACGGGAGCCATGTGCGTTACAGCAGCATCTCGGAGATCTGGAATTGATTAATTAGTAGAAGTTATTACTCCTCCACCTGCGTGTGACTAGGGGTGTGCACAAATAGCCGAATATTCGATCTGTAATTAATATTCGAAAAATAAAAATATTATTAGAATTTTACTATGTTGCTTTGCTGGCCATAAATGCAGTGAATCCATAAGCACTAAAACTCGCAGTTATAGCTAAATGCACCGGGTGGCGCTGTGGAGCGTGTTTAACAAGTTTATTTTATTTGATCGTCACATAATGTTGTTGTCTGCCTCGCGAAGTTTGGAATTACTTGGATGAAAATGATGTTACAAAATGTAATTACTTTTGATCGTTATCATAATGAGAAAGCACATGAAATCAAAACACCCGTCGAATGAGGAAAGACAGCTGTCCATCACTGCATTCACGACAGGTAAGCGCAGCTGTACCCCGAGTGAGCCGAGAAGATACCTTATCTGATAGCAAAATGATCTCGAGACATATGCTTCCTTTAAATTTAATCGAGGGAGACATATTTACGAACACAAAGTGCTGCTGTTAGAAATTTAGCTTAGCATACCGTTATGTATTATCGTTATCTTTTTGTTTCTGCAACGTCTGTCAGCGCGGCTCGTTTTCTCACCCGAGCATGTGGATATTAATTGTTTTTCTCAACATGAACATGTGAAACAATATGAACACGATAACCATATACCGACTCGAGTGTATTATGTAAGTTTTGTAAGATAACTGGCGCTGTCTGCTTTATTAGTGTTTTTCTCGTTTGTGCTGCTTGAGCTTAAATGCTTTCACTATTTATATTTTTTTTGTTTGCACATAGCCTATTGTTTAATGCTTTGAACTAAAAGAAAAGCTTAAGATTTAACATAAGCTTGTTGTGTTTATTGCCTCATCGTAAGCTTGCTCAGAAATGGTTACAAAATCTTGATGAATTTAAAAAAAAAACGTCCTTCTTGTTTAACGTCATTTAAATAAACGAATATTCGAATATTAGTTTTTTTACGAGCCCAAATATTCGAATTCAATATTTTGGAAAAATGCCCATCCCTTGACTTTTGGAGGTGTTTGGGCTGATAAGCTCTTTTGGTTGTCAGCAAACTTGGCGTTGTGCATTATGGCCAAACTTCTCCAGTTTGGTCTCATCTGTCCAAAGGACTTTTTTAAGGACTTTTTTCCAGAAGTCTTGAGGTTTGTTCAGATGCAAATTTGCATCTGCCATGCTTTTTTAGAGAGAAGAGGCTTTCTCCTGGAAACCCTTCCAAACATGCCATACTTGTCCTGTCTTTTTCTAATTGTACTGTCATGAACGTTATCATTTAGGCCTGTAGAGTCTGAGGTGTAGTTCTTGGGCTGTCTGTAATTTCTCTGCGCATTGTTTGATCTTAGGGTGAATTTGCTGGGATGTCTACTCCTGGGAAGATTGGTGTCTGTTTTGAATGTTTTCCACTTGTGAATAATCTTCCTCAATGTCAATGATGGACTTCAAACTGTTTTGAAATGGCCTTGTAACTGTTCCCAGATTGATGGCAGCAACAATTGCTTCTCTAAGATCATTGCTGATGTCTTTCCTCCTTGGCATTGTGTTAACACACATCTGAAGGCTCCAGACGCTCAAACTGCCAGAACTTCAGCTTTTATAGAGGTGTTCACACTTGCTGGTGATCAGTTAATCAAAGACATTTGATTAGCAGCGCCTGACTCTTACTTACCCTCTTAATTCCTAAGGGTGTCCTAAGATTGTCACCATGGCTTTTCCATATATATATATATACATACAGTCATGTGAAAAAGTATATATTAGTCACAGGCAATCCACGCTCCAGTCCAGAATGGGGCGCACACAGTAATGCAATGCTGTTTGCTAACCGCCACAACAGGAAAAAGAACAAAAGAAGAAGAACAGGTGCTCTATGCATAGATATGTTTACGTATAATCTCTCAACCAGTATTTCAACTGTGGAAAGACATCAATAAAACAGCTTGAGAATAATATCTCCCGCAGCATTACATTTACCTCAGGCAAGTCGTTTAGTGTCCACAGCATGTTAGTTCACTGGAATAAATGAACTCTAGAAGGAGCATTTCACTTAATATATGCACTGTTATTAATGTCTTAATTATTTAATATGTTTAAATAAAGGCAGTGGCTATTTACACTAAGTGACAATAGCAGCATTTTCTTAGCGATGTGTTATTTACACTAGGTGAAAATAGTGATAGATTCTATTTACACCATGTAAAAGTACCAGTTCTTTGCAATAAGAGTAAATAGTAATTAGATGCTATCTATACTTTATATTGGCAGATACTATTTGCATCTCAGTATTTTTGTACATTAACAGGATGCAATAATATCATAGAGTGTAAATGATTATATTTATTAAAATTATTAAATGGATGCTGCCTTATTGGGAGAGTAAAAACCCTCCCTACACCTTCCACTAACCCTACCCAATAAACACTTCTAATTTTATCAAACACTCATTCGCAGTTTATTTCCACTTTTAGAACATTATTTTCATTTTTATTGAAAATAAATGTGAGGTTGGCAAAAGATGGATTCGAACCCGTGTTCGATCGCTTTAAAAGCCAGGTCTGCGAGCCTTGCTCAATACTGCTGTGCCACTGAAGACGGTAAGTTCCACATTTCTTTTTTAAAACTTGAGTGGCCCAACCACACATTGGTGGGCGGAGCTAGTGCAAATAGCGTTTGCCAACAAGGGACGCTATTTGCACTTAGTGTAAATAGACACTCCGTTAAAGAAATTTGTCATGAAAACAAGTTATTACAGTAACTGTGTAAATTATTATATTTCAAAAATGCACAAGCTTTCCTGTAGCTCAGTGGTTAGAGCGTGGCACTAGCAATGCCAAGGTCATGGGTTCGATCCCAGGGATTGCACATACTCCGATACAAATGTATAGTATAATGCAATGTAAGTCGCTTTGGATAAAAGCGTCTGCCAAATATGTAAATGAATTGGAGTAGAAAAATAATGAAAAAAAAAAAAGTATAATTAGATTCAGAAGTTAATTCAAAACCTGCCTTATGTGCAATTTACGTTTTTTGTTGTTGTTTTGTTTTTTTGAGTGTTGATTATTATATCTAAAAATAAATAGCAACTGAATTTAATAGCTTATGCTCTGTTGTTAATTGTAACCTTTAATATTATAGTAATGTGCAAGAAAGAGCTCCTGAATATAGTTTACAGCATTAGCTGAGATAGGTATAAGTAACATTTTCTTAAAAGTCTAAGTGAATTTATTTAAAGATACACAATTTTTTCAATAAACCACTGTTTAATAAAATATATATATATATATATATGTATATAATTTCATAATTTGTCT
>RJVU01046259.1:1781966-1819499 GCA_003731715.1 Anabarilius grahami | reverse complement strand
AAAATCATCATTCAGGGACTGCAGAAGCCGCAGAACAAAGAGCAGCAGGAGAAACACAGCAGTCCTCAAAGAGCAGACATGTTTCTACAGAGCTTCCCTTCACATCCACACACACACACACACACACACATCATTCACTCAATACAAGCCTGATCAGGCTCACAGCGATTCCTCACATACTGCTGCTGTAAACACAAGACATGCGCGGATGTGAGAGAACAGAAGCGGCAGAGCTGAATTGTTCTTCTCTGCTGATGGCTTTAGGCTGCAGGTTCAGCACGTCATGCATCTGAGAGTGAACGCATACAGTGCCCAAATACACACTAAACCCGTGCATTCCCTTGAGCACACAGACTATCTGTATGTGACGCGACACTGTCTCTATATTTACTTAAAAAAAGTATCAGGTGAATTCCTGAGGAGAAACGACTGAACCACAAAGCCGCAGGTAATTCAAACACACCTAAAAGTTTTTGCTTTTATTTCTCTCTCTCTCGAAGAAGAAACCGAATCCACATGAAAGTGAGTGAAATGAGCGGTGATCTTACCTTAAGCTGCTCGGCTCTCGCGCACAGACGCTTTGAAAGTAATCGCGCGCGGTAAAGAATTGCTCGACCTGTCAGTGTGTGTGTGTGTGTGTGTGTGTGTGTGTGATGCTGGAGGGGGGAAAGTCACTGCCTCCTTCAGTCCCACCCTAAACACACGCACAGCTGTGAACAGTCATCAAGGTCACGACCAAAACTCTCCATCTTACAGTGCGCGAGTCCTTCTGGCTGTACAGAATCAGCATGTCTCCATCATAACGGACCTCAACTTTTCACTCTGAAGCCAGTTTGCTGGCCATTCAGAACTTAAAGGATTAGTGCACTTTTAAATAAACTTTTCCTGATAATTTACTCACCCCCATGTCATCCAAGATGTTCATGTCTTTCTTTCTTCAGTCGAAAAGAAATTAAAGTTTTTGATGAAAACATTCCAGGATTATTCTCCTTATAGTGGACTTCAATGGGCACCAAACAGTTGAAGGTTAAAATCAGTTTCACTGCAGCTTCAAATTGTTCAACACGATCCCAGATGAGAAATAAGGGTCTTAAGGGTGAAACCATCGCTCATTTTCTGAAAAAAATTAAAATTATATAAGTTTTAACCTTAAATGCTCATCTTGAACTAGCTCTCTTCTTCTTTTCTATTTGAATTCCAGCAGTGTAGACGCTGCTCTTGTATTACTGCCCTCCACAGGCCAAAGTTTGAACTAATTGTTATATACTATTGAACTAGCATATAGACCAATTTGGTGTTTGCAAACAGCGATGACGTTTTTTGTGGGCGGAGCCTACCTGGTTGCAGAAAATGACAGTAAGCAGTAGCGGTCTATGGAAGCCACGAAATAAAAGAATAAAAAAAAGTTAATTTCAAGTTTATATCTCACAATTCTGACTTTTATTTCTCGCAAATCTGAGTTTATATCTCACATTTCTTACAAAGAAAAACAGAATTGTGAGATATACTCGTTATTCTGTCTTTTCTGAATTGCAAGTTTATCCCGCAATTCAGATTTTTTTCCCCTCAGAATTGTGAAATAAACTCACAATTGCGAGTTATAAAGTCCGAACTCGGAGTAATAAACGCGCAAATGCAAGAAAAAAAGTCAGAATTGTGAAATAAAAGTTTTATAGGCTATGTTTAAAAGTTATCTATGTAAAATGTTATAGATTTAAATATTATTTCATGCTGTAACTGCTATGTATGCATGTCTTCTGAACTGCATATGTGAATATTATGTAAACTTACTGTTTATATCAAATTCCTGCTTTAATAGTAAATTATCCTTGCAGGTGTCATCAGTCCAGTCTGTGAAACGTCTCCGTTTAGCTTCAAAGGACGTTTTCAACGATGGTTTTCTTTAAAAATGAAGACTATATTTTTTGCATTCTGATTCCAACATCCAGAGGCACAACAAAACATTTTTCTCTTATTCTGTGGATTTTGCACATTTTCCTCCAATTGCTACCGCTATTTTTCTGCAACCACTATGCGCGCGCAGCTGCAAGTGACGTAACTGTGACGTCTGCTCCAAAGGGGTCTATTGCATATAAAAATTTGTTCAAACGTTGGCCTGTGGAGGGCAGTATTACGCTTAGCAATGTCTACACTGCTGGAATTCAAATAGAAAAGAAGAAGAGAGCTAGTTCAAGATGAGCGTTTCTGGTTTAAACTTATATAATTTTCAATTTTTTTCAGAAAATGAGCGATGGTTTCACTAGATAAGACCCTTTTTTCTCATCTGGGATCATGTTGAACAATTTGAAGCTGCAGTGAAACTAATTTTGACCTTCAACTGTCTGGAGTCCATTGAAGTCCACTATAAGGAGAAAAATCCTGGAATGTTTTCATCAAAAACTTTAATTTCTTTTCGACTGAAGAAAGAAAGACATGAACATCTTGGATGACATGGGGGTGAGTAAATTATCAGGAAAAGTTTATTTGAAAGTGAACTAATCCTTTAAAGCAAAATATATATTTTTGGAAATAAAGCACATTAAAATAACAGCATCACGCTCCCTGCATACCTTCATGGAACGTAATCTGTCACGCCTGTCTGTGTTTTGCTTTAGTTGGACTTTGAATTAGTTTTGCACAGTTTTCATTTCAGTTTTGATTGGCCCTCACCTGTGTCTTGTTAATTACCTCGTTTACCTTGAGTTTCTCTCTGTATATAGCACTCATTTTCAGTTATTCTTTGTCAGATCTTGTCTCATTATAGTGTTGCTCTGTTTCCAGATAGCCTGAAGAAGTGTTATTTCGGGCCAAAAATGTAATAGAAAATTCTGGATGCAAAACCTTAACCAAAAATGACTTTTTAATAAGTATTTTAAATTACTTTTTTTTTTGTATAATTGTATATTAGACTTTTTTAATTTTCATAATTTTTTAATAATAATGATTCTGAATATTTTAAAATACAAGCCAATTAAATAAAATAACCACACTTTTATTGAAAGTGACACACTAAAATTAGATAGAAAATGTATTAATATTAGTTTAATGTAATGTAACTGCTCTCAAAACAGTTAACACAGTGATCTAAACACACTCTTATCTCAGCAAAACAGTTCCACTTTACTGCAAAATAAAGCACTGCATTTTTTTTCTAGTAATGCATTTATTAAAACTAAATACTAACATCAAAACTAACATCAAAAAGTGTTTTTCTAATGATTTTGTAATGTAATTTAATTTATTGTAATGCTTTTCCAACAGGTATTTTTTAAAAATCTTTTCAAAGCTGATGTAATGCATATATTTGAGTCATGAACAATGTGTTTCAGTTGTTACACAACATTTCAAAGTGTTTAAATTCATTTTTTTAAAAACTTTTTTGTCAGGTGGTACAACCACATATTTTATTTGATCAGTATTTGAGAGATATCTACAACCCTTTTCACTCTGCCACGATGATCTATTGATCTCCTCTGGATGTTGATTACAGCATCAGGTTTGACGTTATTACCGTCAGTTGATAATAAAATATTTGCAGTTGTGCCACCCTGACATTTGAGAATAAACAAATTGCCTGGGAAAGGTTTTAATGATCTCAACAGCTTTAAAACTACAGATATTTATAAGAAGTTGTATGTATATTCAAACTTAACACAGTATTTTATCTTGAATTTCTTATACATAAAACCATTTCTTATTAAAATAAATAAATAAATAAACAATATGCTTTAACATAAGTTGAAAAAGTCATTCAAATAATTTAATATTTTAATAATTAATTTAATACACCTCTTTATTTTCCCCTTCTCTTGCATATTTTCTTGCTCTATTTATATTATCCCTATTACATAATGCAATTGTGATAAATGCATAAACATTTGGGAAAACTGCATTTTCTGTGTTGTGTGTATTATTAATCAAGCAGATATCCGTTTAAGGGGTTAACTGAAAACACAACATGTGCATTTGATAATATGACAAATTCTATAGTTTTATACAAATGGTACATAAATGTTTGTGTTTGTGTTGTGTATGTTTGCCAATAAAAATAGTTGTGATTGATTTTTTTTCCTGATATATACCTCACCATGTTACAGTAGGGCTATTGCAAACAGAAACAAGTATACTACATAGAAATTTCATGTTGGCGCATTATTTGAGCGAACTTTGCTCTTCTGATGAGCGTGAGCGGTACATGAGTTTCAAGTTTCATGATATCTTTACAGTTATTTCTAAGGTATCTGGATCCATCAACAGCAGCTGCAGTGATGCTGTCGTCACACAGAGGTCATTTTTGACAGTTTGTGATTGGCTCTTTTATTTGGAAGGAAAAACTAGAGTTGTCGTATAGGGCGTTCCAGTTTCTTATTCATTTTTATAGCAGTTGTCCATCTGAGCTACATATACAGACTCTGGCCAAATGAACCATCATGGTGTAGTTATGATTCCAGTTTATGTATTGGTATAATTCAAAATATTTCATCCAGTTCCTTCTGCTTGAAGATTGAGCTAAATTAGGAGGAGATGGTCGAAGATGGTCATAGGGTCTGTGCAGAGGACTTCTGGTTCTTGTGGTCTTTGTTGAGGATCTGTGCCGATGGCTGTCATGTTGTCGAGGTCTTCACAAGGGATCTGTTTCTAGGGCTCGTCTAGTTGACAGTCTCTTCTGACATTCAGGGCAGTTGTGGTCATCCAGGTGCATGTAGTTAACTAATAGCCTGTTTTTTTTTAACGAGAGGCTTAGTAACAGCCAGCTTAAATGTTTTTAAGCTGGTTGACGGCAGCATGTTTCTACAGTAGCCCTAAATGGACAAACTGCTCTACAGAGCACATTTGCTCGACTGGCTACTCTCTGCTGTCCCAGATGACAAACTTTTTCCGGAAGCTCAAATGTGCTGCATAACACACAAGAAAGAACCTCTTTGGTTTTCAATGGCACATAATTATATAATGCAGTCTGTCTATATCGCCATGCTTGTCCTCAAGAAACCCCATTAAACAGGAGTTGCTGCTTTACTGATGTAATGATTATTATTGCATTGCTGTTGTACAAAATTAAAACTTCAAGCAGTTGACAATGTTCAGGAAATTGCACAGGGGAAATAGTAGAGGGCACGTCTGTTCTCTCTGATCACAGCTGTTTTGGGTCATTTTGACAGAGCTTTATGGCGCTATAGACAAAACGTGTGTCTTATCACACAAAGCCGACTGTAACTGTGTTTCCGTCCACCTATTCGGGATATTGTATTAAAAAACGCTAAATGGAAATGCCAAGATGTGCATGAATTCTAAAAATGTGTATAAAAAACATATGCACTCAATTGAGGCAGATAATTTATTTATCTAATAAAAAATATGTACATAAACTACGATGGAAACACATTTACTGAATAAATTCCTCAATGTGCAACAAAAAACTTGTGAGACTTTGCTTCAGCAGAGGCTGTGATTGGATAACTGGTCTAACCAGTGGACCAATCGCATCGCAGCATCTCAAATGTTGGTTTGGTGGTTCAGAAACGCCTGAGTCAAAGTCCGTCATCAGAATGATTTGGTTTAATTCTCTCCAGAAGCGTCTCACGTGATTGTGTTCCCAAACACCAGCATCCGAACGCAAGAGAACATGACAGTGTTTATTGTGTTTCGTCTGACGCTCTGAGACTCATTTATGATGGAGGAGAAAAGAGCCTGATTGAAGAAACTTACATTTTTATTACTGATATATTGCACCAATTTCCCAGGAAGTGATGATTTTGTTCTCTTGAACACATGGGATAAAAAGTTGTGCTTTATTCACAAATGTTTAATGCAATATTCCAATTTTGCGCATAAGTTTAATCCACAGCTTTGGATGGAAACAGAGCTTGTGTTGCATTAGTGGCCATGCATTTGGCACACATCTGGGCATGAGCATGTAGCATGGGATATTTATGATCTTTGTCAGCTAATGCTTAATCATTGATGTAATGCACATAAATCTTTCATCTACATAAGGAGGGGGGATATATGTAAAACACATGCGCACGCACACACACAGGTTGGGTTTCCATGTTTTAGGCAATTTTTCCATAGACAAAGTAATTTATACTGTACAAACAGTATTTTCTATCCCCTAACCCTACCCCTAAACACAAGCCTCATGGAGAACTGAGCATTTTTACATTTTCAAAAAATATATTTTGGTACGATTTATAAGCTGCTTTTCTCCTGGGGAGCAAAAAAATGTCCCCATAAGGTCAAAGACTTCTGCTATCTTTGTAGGAACATTTTGTCCTCACAGCGTTGTGTTTACTAGAACACACACACACACACACACACACAAACAAAACACAGTTGTTTGGAACACTGAAAGCAGATGCCAGTTCTTTACAAAATACGAAGCTCATGCTAAAGGATATCAGGGAGTTGTACAAGCTCGCTGACCTGGCCGAGTGCCGAGTAAATTGCTCATGGTTGGTATATGAAAACCGCAGGTGGACCACATGGAAACCACAGCATATGGACTCCAGTGCAGAATATGGGCCCTGTAGACAACTATAAAAACCTGGAGTGAAATATACAAGTTGTGTTGAACAAGGCTGAGTGTTCAGGGATGCTTCATCATTATATATCTACTGTGCAAGAACAAAATCTCAAGCATGAATGTTCATTTATTCAGCTGTTTGGTATTAACCTGCAGTTGTTTCCTTAAAGGGCTGGTTTTTTTTTTGATTTACCCATAACAATTACAAATACATTGTGTCTATTTAAACCAAGTGCAAATAGCCCACCTTGTTGACAGAGAATATTTACACTAATTCGCCCACCAATGTCTGGTTGAGCCAGACAAAATTACAGAAGAAACCTGTCTGGTTACAGGAGCAGTGGTGTGAAGAGTAAGGAGCGTGGCATTAGCTTTTGATCAACCGACCCGAGTTCGGATCTGCTTTTTTCCGAGCTCATTCTGCTTGCTTTTCCCATTGCATATCAACTTGGAGAGGGGTTTATTTTAAATAATTCAAAAATTCAAAAAGTGGAAATAAAGTGTTTATCGGGTATGGTTAGAGGAAGGTAATGTCAAGTATAAGGCAGCATCCATTTATTAATTTAATAAATATGTACACTGAATATTTTATTATTGCATACAGGGCTTGATATTAACTGTTTTGCTCACCAGTCACTGTGGCTAGTGGTTTTTTAAAGTTACTAACCACTCAGCATTTTCACTGGCCACAATTTTGTTGTTGGGAAATTCAATTTTATCAGGGGTGTGTGGCTGAAATCCACGCGCATTTGTCAGGCTGGCAGGTGTTAATGTCAAGCCCTGTTTGCATACTGTTTTATAATATACTACAATACACTGCGGTTCCAATAGTATCTGCCACTATTTGCATTAAGTATAAATAGCATCTAACAACTATTTACACTTTGTGCAAAGAAAATACTTTTTGTTGCATTTACACTATAAATGAATGTATTTAGGTTGATTCAGCAATATTAAATAATATTTTTGATGTTGTGAGGACCAACAATCTGACATCTATAATTAAATGAACCATCAACAAGCACCAGATGAATTTCAAGAGCTTCTCTTGCGCTCACCATCAAAGACTGCATCAAATTTCAGATATTTTCATATTTGGTGTAGATTTGAAAGATTCATCTTTTGGTTTTTGGTTAGTGTTCATTCTATGCAAGCTAAATTTATGACTGCAAGATTTACAGTGAGGTTTGTAAATAACACAGTCAGATTTCGGCTCTGGTAAATAACAGCTTCAGCTAAATTCAGCTGATTACTGCTGTGACCATAAAGAGCAGGTAAAAGCCTGATGCAAATCAATGTAAGCATGTAAAAAAGTGACTCACTGGATGTGTCTCTAATTAACGCAATGAGAGTAACCAATCTCTGTATTTACACATATGAATATACAGTTTGGGAAGAACACTAAATATATATTTCTATATTGTGAATAAAACAAACAGAACAGATAGGCCTATGCAATGCAAAATTTGATCACGTATAAAAATGCATTCTGTGGATTATATAAATAGATAAAAAATAAACAAAAAGATTAAAAAAAGGCTTGTATGTAAGGTGGACAAATCTACAAATTTCTCCTAGATTTAGCAAATAAAAAAGTTTCAGAATCGTTTGGGATTTCCCAGCGAGGGACTTGATTCGATCCATTGGTTTTTTGGATGGAGGAAGATCTGAATGCAGGTTTTCAGTGGTTTCTAAGAAACAGTCAGGGTTTAAGCAGACCAAATGATTGGAGAAGTATGTCACCAGAGACATTTTAATCAAAAATTTTGAAGAAAAAAAAAAAAGATGCATACCTTGTTCACAAAAAGATCAATGCATTTAGAAAATAGATATGGTGAATTTTGATTTCATGCCGACTTTAAGAACCAGTGGAACGTCCTTTCTTGTCCATAACCTCATCAAACCCTGACTAGAACCAGACTGAGAGGCAGAGATGAGCGAATCCAATAAACAGTTATTTATAGAACATAAACGGAGATGCAATGCATTAAGCAATAGTACAGTAGGCAGTTCAATGAATGCGGTGATGATAATAACAGAGTCTTTTCTGTTAGCAGGTTGAAGCAGAGTTCGGGTGCAGATGGGAAACATGAATACTGAAGAGCACACACCACAGGATGAGCGCGGTAAGTATCAGGTGAGTATATTTCCACACAGGTAAACACAGGAGTCTTTTCAGGGAATATAGCTGAAGATCACTGGAGTACAACGGGGGAGATCGCTGGAGACGTACGAGCAGAGCTACTATAGTAAGTAGAGCAGGTAAGGAGTCTGTATCCGCTTGTGAAGACTTGACTTTTTCATTCTGTTCTCACAATGTACAAATTACTCATAGCTCATGAGTTTTCCTCGTTCTCTCATTTTAAATCCCCATTAGCATCTTGTACTGTGCATGGGGATATTTCTAGTAGTAGATGTTATTTACATCCTGGTGCAAACACTGGCAGATATTTTTTTGTGCTCCAGTTCAAATTCTGCGAACACACATTATACAGCCATCACTGCAGTTCTAAAGAAAACTCTGTATGGAACTCTACCACTACAAAAATGATACATTTAGTAACTACAGTCATTGTTACTACAATGTTATTAAACCATGGTTACTATATGGATACTATAGTATCACTATAGTGAAGACACTATGGCAGTACTTTAATTTACAGTCCTTTCCATATATATACTTATTATAGTAATTATAATAACTGGGTAATAACTAGGTACTAACACTGGACCCACCCCTAAACTTAACCTTAACCCGTGTAGTTACCTTATATTGCCCAGTACTATCTTAGGTAAGTTAACTGTAAGTAATACTGTAAAATAAAGTGAAACTGACATTACTATGGTTTACTGTTTCAAAACCATGGTTTGTCAAAAAATAAAAAATTATACATTGATGGATACTACAAAATTACTATGGTAAAACCATGGTTAATTTCTGTTCTGTTAACTGAACCCTACCTCTAATCAAAAGAGTGATACAATCTAGAAATGTCCAATGTCGGGCCATCACTCTTTGTGCAAAAGGAAAGTATATATTTTAGATCCTTTAACTGGCCACAACTGCCATCACAAGTTTTAAACACATTTGCTATTTAATTTTAAAGGGTCTTGGGGAATGACATAACATTTACATTTACATTTATGCATTTGGCAGACGCTTTTATCCAAAGCGACTTACATTGCATTATACTATACATTTGTATCTTGAGTATGTGCAATCCCTGGGATCGAACCCATGACCTTGGCATTGCTAGTGCCATGCTCTAACCACTGAGCTACAGGAAAGCTTGCCTGTAACATTGCCTGTAATTAAAAAAATAAAAACTTTCAAACTGTTGATGCTTAAAGATGAATGAAGATGAAATTGTTTAAAATGAAGTGTCATGCCACCGGACATGTAAACTTGGCAAAGTATTTTGTCTGGTACTCGCATGAGAATCATTGTGACAATAGTTGTCAAAGAGCTGTCTAATCCAGTAATGTTTTTATCCTGTTGCAGCCCAATGCCGATGGCCCTGTATTTCACTGTAAGTCAGTCTCCCCTGCTGAATCCCGTCCCACTGGAGTACATGGACACTCAGGTGCAGTATTTCAATGTTATTCAGCTCTTGTGTGGCTGGTCGTGTCCCATCATGTTGATNCACACACACACACACACACACACACACACACACACACACACACACACACATCTCTCTTCCACTTTACTGTTTCAACAGGGAAAATACCTTCAATAAAATCTAGTTATTTGAGGGACAGGTTACTCTTTGTTTCTAGAATTTTTAATTGGCCAGAGTGGCCATAATTTCACATGTCAAAGAAATGTTCACTATTTTCATTCTGTCATAGAAATAAAGGCTCATGCTCTGAAACAGGAGGATACAGCCTTGTTATTATTCCCCGCACCCTGTTTTTCTAAGGTTCTGCAAACAGTCCTCTCACACAAGGCAACCGTATCCCACTGCATAACAGGCTTTGAGCAAGAAAATAAGCCAAAAGGCAGCCCACATTCCAAGCCAAGTATGAAGACAATGCTAACAATTTCACTGCCAAATGAGAATGATGAACACCATATTCATGCACTGAACAATTATGAGTACAGCATCATCATTGAGAGATAATAAAATCAAGAAAACATGGCAACAAAATATTAGATGTGTCGGTTTTCAAACCTGTATTTAAAAGAAAAAAAAAAGCAATTTTATAGCAGAGATATTCACATTTCTGTCAGAGAAAGAAGTCAGGCATTGTTCAATGTTAATAAAAACAGGTAATAACCAGCCCAAAGGTAAAGAGGCCATACTGCAACCTGAAAGCAAAATTGTGCTCATAAATGACAGTATGCAACGTTTGACCTTAAAGCTAACTGATTTGAAAAAGGAAACAGGAAGGTTTGGTTACAGCTCTTTGGCATGGCTTCAATTAGTGGGACTCCTAGATCCACATTTTAAATGTCTAAGCCTTTTCAAACCAGAGAACTGCACAGTTTGATACAAAACGTCAGCAATGCAATGGTCAACACTCTGTGACAGGCCAGGGTCAGGACTTGTATTGATGCCGTTGTGATTTAGTATCAGTAAGGTAAACTCAATTAAAAGCTAAGCGCTGAGAGTATTCAAAGAGTTAAAGAATACAGACTAGTGAAGCCGTGTATAGAAAGAAATCCTTGGCAACATTTGTGAAGGGCACTTTCAGATGCTGCACCAGAACTCAGCGTGTAGTCTGGTGGCCAGACTTGTAATCCCAAGATAGGACACATCTCAGTAACAACTAGTTAAAATAAATACAACTAGTAGGCATGAGCCTTCTTGAGAGGTCAAATAAAACCTACCCACTCAGTGCAGATATTTCTCGATTGAGGTGGTGTATCTCAGACTCACGTCCTCTGAGTCACAGCGACAGCAGTAAAAGAGGCTTTTGTCTGTCGCAGCATTCCGGAGAGGACTGCCACAAATTGCAGTCTTGTCAGAGACCTTTAAACAGTTTGCGAAAAACTTGCACACAAGCAGACTGCACTATTGTTAGGATATAAGTGTCATGATCACTAGTGTGAGTGCCCTATCAGCCACTAGAGGGCACTCCATCCTGGACTCTTGTTTTCACCCCTTGGACTTCATTACCCATAACGCACTGCCGGACTCTCATTATCACTTCATTACAACCAGCTGTTATGTATTATGTTATCAGTGTCTGTCTATTTATACCCTGTTGGTTTCTGTTCTTGTTATGGAGTTTTCAGTTCACATTTATTGGTCCGTGTTGTTTCTTGTTCCCTGTTTGTGTTTGACTGGCTTTTGACCCTTGCTTGTTTTTGGACTCATGATTTTGGATTATCCATTAAACTTACCTGCACTTGGATCTGTCTCTTGTCTCCGTGTTTGCAACCGTGACAATAAGGGGGAAGCCAGACACCCTGTTTGTCATTTTATGGCAGTTAGCTAGTGATGCTATATCAATACAATTATAGAAAATTATTATCATGGATATGATTTGTGTCTTTAGTTTGCAACAGAAGATTGAGAAGGGTTCTGCTCTTCTCGCATATAAGTGACTTTGTCAGTAGGGGCTACAAGATGAGGAAAGGTTGATGTTTGCAGTTGTAGAATGACTAAGGGTTTGTGTTACGGTCCGAACATTTGAAATGATCTGGATGAAGAGGAGTGCTGGTCCATTTATTGCCTTGTTTGCCAGTACAAGTGTTTTGTGCTTGAATTGGATCTACTTTATGTTAGGTGCCTCTAACTATGGATTCATGTTACGTTTTCGTTGTTTATTAAGTTTTTACGCCATGTTAGCATCATGGCTGTTTACATGGCAAACAAAAAGGTCAATATCATCCATAAAATTTACATTATTATATAAAACATTTCAACTTAACATAAGATAGAAAATCTAAAATACATTCAGGTGATAGATTTTGAAAAATATTCCATGCAAGCATGTTTCTGAATAAAAGCGTTTTCTAGCAGCATCATAAAAATTACAATTCAAAAGAATATGCTTAATAGTCAAAGGAACTTTACATGAGAGACATAAAGGAGGAACTTCGCCTATTAATAAAAACCCATGGGTAAGTCTTGAGTGCCCCAGTCTAGTGAAGATCACTTGATCATTTCTTGATTTGAAGGTACTTCTTTTTATACTAGGGTTTATTTCATACAGCTTATTATTTTACTTTCTGCCACTTGTTAGTGATATGTAAATTATATGATTTTAAATGATAAAATCAGAAGGTGGTATTTGACAGTCAGATATTTCCAGGTCAAGCGCATCCCTGGCAGCCGTGTCTGCTCTCTCATTACCAGTAAGTCCAATGTGACTTGGAACCCAGCAAAAAAGTTTTCCTTCTTTAAAAGATCGAATTTAGTTAAGATTTCAATGGTTATGGGGTGATCAGTCTTTAGGGATTCAAGTGCTTGAAGACATGATCTTGAGTCAGAGGCAATTAAAAGGTCCCGTTCTTGACCCTTCTCAATATTTTCCAGAACCAGAAGTAATGCTTGAGCCTCAGGTCCAAATGTCAGTTTCAGTGCAGCAGAAGTACCTCGCTAGGGTGAAAAACTCATCTCATTTTCTCCTTCAACTTCAAAATCTTCCAACCTTTTTTTGTAAAGGGCTTTTTACTTAGTCTTTGTACGTTCACTTTGTTCGCCTACGTCACGCGTGACCTTTCCAACGTGATTACGTAATGCGTGTGGATCATAGAGCAGTGCAAGACGAGCATTTGTGGTTAAAAAGTATATAATTTTTATTTATTTATTTAGAAAATGATTGATGGTTTTTCTAGATAAGACTCTTATTCCTCGTCTGGGATCATGTAGAGCTCTTTGAAGCTGCACTGAAACTGACATTTGGACCTTCAACCCGTTGAACCCCAGTGAAGTCCACTATATGGAGAAAAATCCTGGAATGTTTTCTTCAAAAACCTTTTCTTTTCGACTGAAGAGAGTAAGACATGAACATCTTGGATGTCATGGGGGTGAGTAAATTATCAGGAAATTTTAATTCTGAAGTGAACTAATCCTTTAATTCTTCACTAAGGGGTAAAACTAAGTTGTGAAAGACTTTTGCAGTGACATACTGTTAACGAACATCCTGACGCCATCTACACAGCTAAAAAGGATGCTTAGATGAATATGTAAATATATGCTGCACACCTGATTCAGATCATCAGCTTGTTAGCAGACAGCTCCATGAACTCAACTGAGTGTTTCTGATGAGAGAGACATGCAAAATGTGCTGTCTCCAGGACCAGGACTGAAAACCACTGCTTAAGGGGTAGAGATAGCTTCAACAGTGTAATTATGGATGTAATTACAGAAATTAAATTCAGATGTAGTTACAGATATTGACATGCAGAACTTTTTTAAATGTACAGTAAGCAGAACGTAAAACAAGATTAGATCAGCAGCAGGTAGCCAGTGCAGTGAGACCAAGAGGGGTGTGACGTGGTCCCTCTTTGGTTGATTGAAGCCCAGAGGCACTGCCACATTCTGGATCATCTGCAGAGGCTCAGTCAAGCATTGCAGCAGTCGTGTCTTAATAATGACGAGTGCTTGGACTAGGAGGTGTGTAGTATACTTAGACAAGTAGTGTCTGATGTTTAAAAGCATGAATCTGCACGATTTGTGCTTTATAACATCGTGATCTGTTGGAAGTGTGGTGAAGTAAAATAAATGGTGGTGGGGTCATCAGGTTGAAATGACAGGCAAGAGGTGTGTAGCAGTAATAGAAGTAGTTTTGTGCCTATTATGCCCAGTGAGTGTGTTAGGGTTAGAAAAGGGCAAGGGCAAGAACAGAAAGGACCAAGAGCTGAACCTTGAGGCACATTGTTTCAGAATTTCAGTGGCCGGCAACAGGGCAGTCTTTTGTGAAATGTCAATTTTTTTGTTTGATTAAGTTAATTTGAAAAGAAAGAAAGGAGTTTAAATGCCTAAATGTGGTGGAAATGTTGCTCCTTTGTAAGAGATGTAATGATGATGGGTGATTTAAAGAACAGGTTGTTGGACAGTTTGGACTTTGTAGACATCAGTCTCCATGAGAGCAGAGTAGAAGGAGAACGAGGATCTGTATGATGATCCTGGTGGCTTCTTTGATAAGGAATGCTCTGACTCAGCAAATGTTCTGTATGTCCAGGTTTTGGTGAGTATGTGGGAGACAAAATTACTAATCCTCATGCAGTCCAATGTCAAGGTTCTGTTATATCTTATAGATGTAGTCTGTTGTGTGTTAGAGTTGACACATACAGTATCAGACTTTCAGTCAGGTGTGCAGGCAAATTTGAGTCCAGTTCAGGGCCAAAAAAAGTGATGATTTGCTGGAGAACACATTAGGGAAAGTGGAATAATGTGTTGGTGGTCAGTCTTATTTTTGAAGAGTCAAAGTCTTCTTGTGAAAGAGTTGGCGGGGTAGTATGGGGGTGAAAGTGTACTTTCCTGGGGTTGACAGTAATTCTTGCTTGTGATGAAGACAAGGTGGATATTTCCCATCATCTCAAAGTTTAATAATCCATGGCAGTACCACATTACTGTAATACTGAACATCCTGTATTAGGATATATTACAGCCATTGGTAAGCCAAAATATCTGTTTTCAAGAATGTCAGGTACGACAAAGGGGTTTGGGAAATTAAGGCAAAGGCAAAAATATAGCATGTACTCTCTTTAAATCCTTTCACCCCCTCTAGGCTTAAAACTGAAAAGGTCTATGATTTCAGGTACCTCCACCCATCAGTAACCCGATTCCCTGCGTGGACGACACGCTCACAGTATGTCCCTTGTTTTAACACTTGCCTGCAGCCCAACTCCTGCAATTCTCTGGATTTAATGTGCAAAACTCAAGCAGCCGCCTCACAGTTTCCTTTGAGCACAGACAGCCTACGCTGTGGGGATAAACCCTTGACCTCTGCTGTCATTTATCTGGCTATCCAACACTTCTCTGCTTTACTTCTCTTCCACTTTCAACTCCAGGGATTTATGGAAGCATTCATTACCTTTGCTGTGTGTTGCAGCAAATAGAAGTTCACATGTGACATGATGAATTTTGTCAATACGGTACCTGAAAGTCATGCTTTGAGTTTTTGCGGTAGTGACTAATTAAGGCAGCGTTTCAATCAGCTCCCTAGGTCGTGAATCAGTATATTGTGTACACAAATTCGGGCACTGGTAAGGACCCTGGCTCACTACACGTTAATTTACACTTGCACCTGTATCATGGCATGGTTTTTCATGTGGATTATTTGACATCTCATCATATCTTTCTGTACTTGTGTTGCACTCAGAACTAATGGAGCAGCACAGATTTGTTCAAAAGCTGCAGGTTTTGGTCCCTGAGACGAGTATAAATATTATTGTAGGCATGCGGCTCCATTCAGGAGGCGGTTTCATCTGTAGGCCTTTATGGTTTGTTTAACTTTGAAACTTACGTAAGTAGTGATTAAATATGAGGAAAAATTATGACTGTCCCAAAGGACACCTTGTATAAAGCTAGTATGTTGATAGGATATTTAGCCAAAAAATGTGTAATAAATTATTTCCATGATGAAAGTGAAAAACGTAAAAGTCAATACTGTAATAAAATCATACAGAATAATGAGTTGGTGAAACACATTTTCTCTGTCTAGGACTTTTCTGATTAAAAACATGTGTATTATAATCAAAGCTTTGTTGAACTTTCTTGCGGCTAAAGTCCAGTCACTCACTTTAATGACTTTGACGAAGGAATTCAAGCAAAGAAATGTTTAGGTCTTTGTAACTCCTATAGAACTACAGCCTTGAATTGGTTGCTGATACAGTAAATTGTAGTCTTCTTTAGTTCTTTAAAACACTAAGGCCCGGTTTGCAGACAGAGCTTAGATTAGGCCTTAAAAAACATTACTGGTGTACATCTTGAGACAAAACAATGGCACAGAGTATATAAAATATATATTTTAAGATGTGCTTTCATTTAAAACAGATATGCAAATATGCATTTTAGTCTGGGACTAGCTTACTGGGGGGAAGAGTTATAAATCAGGCATCTCCCTCCAGTACTGGTTAGTTCATCAGATAATTTGACAGATTTTTGGCTACACTCATAAAAAGTTTATTTATAGCTCTATACAAATGGTTTTTTTTCCCCCTTTAAATGCATCAGATTTCTTAACTCAAATCTCTTACAATTAGCTGCTAGCTAGAACACTTGCATGTTCTTTTATAATTTATATTATAACTTATTTTTTAATATGACTAGCTATAAACTTGCCATGTGTGCAACATACTGTATAAAAAGTCTACAAATTCCAGTCCATCCTCTACTGTTCACCACAATGGTAACCTTCAAAATTACAACATAATAGAAAGTCCTATAAATCCCAACATAACAGAAGATTAAACACTATCACATCTCTTCCTATATTAAACACAAATAACTTATAATTTCAACATTGAATCTCCTTATGCAATCTGACTCAAAGCATGCTGGGAACTAGAACTCTGCTGCACTTGTTTGGTTTAAGTTCAACTAAATAGAATCAGTATACAGTAATACTTGAGTGAAATAAACTCATTTCATTTGGTTAATGTCACTGTTCATGTTTACAGTGCATATGTCTCTTGTTCATAAACCACATCAAGTTCTGCAATGAAGTAGTAGAAAGGGGATTCTTAAGGGATTCTTCAGGTTTCCTAAGCATTTAAACAATGGCCACTGAAGCAAGAATAGTAAGCTTAACGTATTCTGACTGCTGGAATGCATAAGCAGTTGCATAACATTACAGGTAATTTAAGGCAGAGTCTTCAGGCAGGTGTGGATGTTGTGGATGTGATCATATTTAAACGGCATAAACAGCTGCAATGAAAAACATACATTAACGCACTCACGCATATGAGGTGCATTCACAACTTTCAAACGCAAGCCTACATACATAGACAATAGAGAGCACAAGTTCTTCTGACTCTTGTACACTAAATAAAAATGTTGAACAAAAAACTATGTTTGATGATTTTTATTAAACAATATTGTCCACATCTTGTTTGTATTATACAGTATAAATATGATTTAACATGTTCAAATTTTTTTTTTTTAAATAAATGGTTTATGCATGCCTAGGTCAGTAATGGGTCAATGGTGACCTCTGGTGGCAATCTGAAGTAAAGACAGTGTGGATGTGAATGTTTAGGAGTTTTGTAGTTGGAATGGACGGAATGAAAGACATCTTTAATCATCTATCAACTCATTTCACATTTTGTCTCATCAGTGTTATTGCGTATTTTCATGATGACAGTTTGTTTAAAACTGATGGACAGTGAACTGTTGGTGTCAGTTACTTAGAAACCAATTATATGCAGAAAACATCAATTTATAAAGACCTTAAGAAACTTTTAATTTCCTGAATTTTGAAAGACATATGGTCCCATGTCTGGCAACTGATGTTCATTTTTCATGTAAAATTATAATGAAAACTAAAGTGATTTTCATTAGGGAAAAAGAGGAAATCGGCAACCAGTACCATTTGGATAATTACCAGTATTATATACATGTTAATGATTATTACACATAGCTTAAAAACTCAAACCCAGCAACTGATTTCTTGAGAATGAAGTATATTTGTAAATATGCAAATTTTAAGGATTCATCCATTCACCAAGTTTTGATACAGTGACAAAAAAACCTCATGCTTGATTAAAATAGACAAACTACGGTCTGGATTGGGCCCTCAGCTTGATTTAGTCAGGCCCACGAGTCAGTTATCCTGCACCTGTTTGGTCATGCAATAGTTCTGTTATCTTTCAGTCAAGTTTAAACAAGTGTTTAACATGATCTGGACACAACATGCAAAAGCTTGATCTCAGAGTCATGCAATCAGAATATCTGGAGGGCCAATCAAGAAGCCATAATATTGTTGGAGATGGCATTCGTTTCTGAATCTGAAGAAAAGATGAGAAAAACTACTGGATCATTTCATCCTTTGAAGAGCTGGATTAAGCTCACAAGACTAGGAAGCCAATGGCCTCTAATTAATGGATCTCAGTGGTCGTAATATCCACCATGATTTCTATGGATATAGATCAAAGTGGTTGTGGGCGTGGTTATCAAACCATTGTCGTAAGGTCAATTCACCTCTCCCATCTACAACAAATGAGCAAGAATCTTATAAGGCGCTTGTAAAAGATGGCTTTCCTAGTTGGTTAAAAGCACTGGAAAGATTTATGTGTCGTGAGAGATCAAATCTACACCAAGCTGCGGTTGGTATTGCTTGCACTGCCAGTGCTGGTACTAATGTGGCAACTGTTCTAAATTCAAACAAAAGCACATGGAAGACACAACAATGGCTTCATTGTCCGTTTTATCGTACCTCCAATTTCTTGCATGCCAGGGAGTGGCAATTTGAGGGCACACAGATGAGGATTCCCATTTAAAAACCCTCTATGGGACGAATTATGAAATCGCAGTTAGAAAAAAACAATGACTTTATATTTTACAGGGCATCCAATCAGTGTAATGAGAGATATGAGCTATTGAATAATGTGTTGTATTTGCAAGCCATTGATGTCTTGTTGTCATCCACTTGTCTTGCACTTAGCACACAAAGTTCCATGGGCTGGTCTAGAAAATAGAGCTATGCAAAGTTTCACACCAGGGTGGGCATATTGTGGCTATTTCTAATAACAACAGCCAAACATGTTCCTGTATTGGCCAATAGTTCACAGTTCACGTCACTCCCGGACTCCATCTCCCATCATCCTCCCTGATTCACACCTGCACTCACTTCCTCATTACTCTCCTCATCACGTATTCCCTGCACCTGGACTACTTCGTTATCACTCCCTTTAAATGGACTCACTTCCCTGCACTCCTTGTCTGTGCTTATGTTTGCTCATTGGTTTGGTTGTTCTGTTTCTATGTTAAGTGTGTTAAATAAACCTATCTTTGCTGAAGTCTGATTCTGCATCCTCTCTGCTGCAACCAATCGTAACATGGAGAGGTACCAAACTGCATGTTCTGGTCAGAAAGAGAAAGGGTTTTTGACAGAATCTGGCTCTTTTTCTACTGTATTGCGGCCAAGCACAGTGGAAGATATCACCTTGGCATTAATGTATGTAGTCATATGGTTTTCTAATTTCAGTTAGATTGTATAGCTGATGTCAGTGAATGACAAATAATAATCACCTTATTAGTTTCACAGTTCCTCTGCCAATGAAACATCCAACTCAATCACTGCATTTATTCATCTTAGTTACTAACCTAAGCGGATAAAGTTCATAACAATTAGTGTTATTGTCCTGTCTCTTTCTGTTGTGGCCTGGTCCAAGATGGGTCATAACAGAATTGGGGCCTCGTCTTGCACCATTTTGTGCTTTTTCGATATATTCTGTTTTTATTTTATTTTTTTGATTGATTTTTTTATGTCTTTGTTTGCCTGGCAGTTTCCTTTTAGTAGGGGAAGAGTTACACTAGTTCATATGGCATCCAAATTTGAGCTACACGAGTTTACATGTGAGCCTACTTTGTAACAGTTTTGAGAAATGCCATGAGGATGATTTGATACTAATTACAGATTGCAGTGAAAAGAGAGATTAAAGACACAAATGTACAACTGCTAAGACAGTTGATCTTACCTGATGAGAACTAGGCCAGTGCTTCTCAAACCTGTCCTGAAAGACCCCCAACACTGCACTTTCTTCCTCATCAGTCACACTCAATTCAGGTCTTATACTCTCTACTAATGAGCTGATGAGTTGAATCAGGTGTGTTAAGCCCGGGATACACTGCACGATTTTAGCAATCCTATAAGATCATTACTTTCTCACACTGTGCGACATAGATCTATTAAACTTGGGTACGACATGCACGTAGACTGTACGATGATGACACCTATTGACTCGTAGGCTACGATGCAAATTTCTATAGAAGAATAAAATGTCATCAGCATGTCCTAGTGATTAACAAAAAGACCACGTTAAATCACGCATTGCCAGTTGTAGTTTTTATGTGTGCTGAAAAAAATCGAAGCAGGGTAAGAAGAAGGTAGGTCATAGCAGCAAACACACTGTGCGTTGATCATGCTGAATTTCTGACAGTGTCAGAAAATGAACGTAGGCTATCTTTGTTTGCAAAACAGCCGTCTTTGAACCTCTCTCACTGTAAGACATAGGACCACCGATAAAGAGCCACGATCACAGAAATCGCCACGATTGTTTCACAATGGGAATCTTTCATCTGGGACAGCCAAAATCGTGCAGTGTATCCCAGGCTTTAGATGGAGGCGACATCACAAATGTGCAGTGGTGGGGGTACCTCGGGACAGGTTTGAGAAGCACTGAGCTAGGATACGGCTATTGCAATTCTTTCTGTGGCTTCTGGCTCTGCAGGGACAAAGCTTAAGCCCGAGAATCCGAATAGCATAGACCCATTGATTCTCCTCTTCCACAAAATCCATTGTTGAAGATAACCCTACAGATCAGTCCCTAGACCCTTTTAAGAACATGTTGGATCACATCTGTACTTTTTTTATTTTTTTAATTTTGCTAGATGTTCACTAACCTCTACACAAGCTTGAATGAAAAGTCGATATGATCAGAAATCTGTCAGCTGTTTGTGTCAGATAGGAGACAAAGTCCTTGCTTGGTTTGGCCCTCTAGGCAAAGTTTTCAGGGCATCATTTGGAAGAAATTGAGTAAGAGAGGAAAAGAAAATGTTGTGTGTGTCACATACATGCTAAAACTATACCTCATTCTAGCTCCATAAACCTCCCTGTATCTCCAGCAGTGCCTCCATCAGAATACTCCTCCATCAAAAAATGGATGGACTCCACATAGGTAACACTACTGTTCCGTGTGCTCATTTACCAAAATCAAAATCATTTACAAAAACTCTCATTTGTCTGGTTCAGCTCAAAATAACATTGTGAGCCTAATTAAACTCTACCCATTACTTTGTTTTCAGATGTTTCTTCTACAGCTGAAGTACTAAAGCAACGGTTCTCAACTCTGGGCCTTGAGATCCACTTTCTTGCAGAGTTTAGCTCCAAACCTAATCAAACACACCTGAGCAAGTTAATCTTCAGGACTTCATGAAAGTTACAGGCAGGTTTGATCAGGGTTGGAGCTGAACTCTGATGAAAAGTGGACCTTGAGGGCCAGAGTTTACTTAAGAATGATTTAAATATGGGGTCATGCCTCAGTGAAACACAATGCTTATAGAGACAAGGAGGGAGAGATCATCTGATCATATATCTTCTGTGACTTAAAATCATTACACAACTGATGCCTATATCACTGCACTTATTTCAGGCTTGTTTTTTCAAGCTCATTCACCTACACATTTTTCTAGAGCGATCCAGCAACATGTCCTCCATTTTTAATTTTGTGTTTGGAATATCAACATTGATTATTATTAGTCTTTTCCTGGATTTCTGTGCATGTGTTTATGAGCATTTTGAATTTGCATGTAGAAGACTGGTTGTGTATAAGCCCTCAAAAGTTTATGAGCTTGGCTGAGGTAAATGTATGAAGAGTGCTATAGTTATGCAAATGATGTTACAGCAATGAAAATGTACAATAATGTACTCCGCTTCAGGTCGGATAGATATGCAAGTCATTTGCAGATTCACCAGAAACAAGGGGAACACAGCACTGTTTACATTACTTCTTCAACATGAAGGTAAGTGTATAAGAAAAACAGGGAAAAAGTCAAAATTCAGCCTGGTCCTCGGTGTCATCTGCACTGGTAAACTTGTTTCTGATCAATCGGCTCTTTTACTGAACAATGTTCTGACGAAATCTTTAACTCTCCAGAGTGTCTATTATCACTTATTTGTCAGTGGTAGTGATGTCTCATTAAATGTGTTTGAAGCCTAACAATCAAAAGTGTTAGAAAAACAGTCTCGTGCTGATGCAATCAGTGCTGTTGTAGAGATGGTAGCTTAGATCCATTCCCTTGGGAGTTGGTTACTCATGAAAACACCCAGACTAAAACACCTAGAACTTTACTGAACTTTGAATAAAACAAACAAAAGTGTCACTTTAGTAATATGTTATCTTGACTTCTTTTTGATAAATGCACATGTACATTTTCTACAACTAGTATTCTCCAATGAATGTTTAAGTAAATGTTGTGTGTCTCAGTTTAGTGTCGGTTTCTGGCAGATGATGTCACTAGTGTTTGTTGCATCGGTGACAAGACTGATGTAGTAAGAGTTTGCCTAAAGCAGCTAAATGTATTGGAAACTCTCTTTGTAAGAGTCTGTAGTTATTGAAAGTGGAACAGGTGTTGTTGTTGTTTTATTTATGAAACAATAGTTTCCTGAAACTGTGTCTGCCTTAAAAAAGTCTGTTTATATTGCTGCAACTGGGAGCAAAACACAGTGCAGTTTATGAGAGAATTACACAAGCGTACCGAACCGAAAGACCCGTACCAAACATTTTCAGGTATGAAAACGTGTACCGTAACACCCTTACTAAACACTGAGATTTTTGTTCACATCAACATTAGATAAAAAGGATTAATCTTCTTTTTCATTCACTCAAATATTTGTCTGTCTATGTGAGAAACTTCAGAAATGAATCCAGTTATGAACATGCCTCACTTTATTTCGGATACACATTTTGCATGTATCTGACATGCCTGGAATCTTTGACACCAGCAAATCTAGAAACCATGTCAAAATAGAAATGAGACTGACCATGCTCTTGGTTTCCGCTGATCAACTGCAGCGCGCCCATTCAGGCCAGGGCAAACAAAATGTTCCCAAATGACTTGCATTTACTGTCAATAAAAACTATCTGTAGTAATTGTGGTATTATTTTTTAAAATATTGTAAATTATGTTATGTGAGCTACAGTTATATACTGAACATTTATTATGTATGTGATTTCTGAATGGTAGCTGTGCACCCTTTACTAGTCTTCGGGCCTTCTGTGATTATATTCTAAATAATATTCTAAATCAGAATTGGAAAATTGGAAATTGGTAGAGGGTCGAGGCGCAGCTGCTGGAGCTGAAGGATTCACAAGCCAATGCGGAGTTGATGACTGGTAAGCCCCAGGCGGATCAATGCAGCAGAGCGGAACCACTGGAGGAGCTGACAGGATGAAGGGAGACAGCGAAGTCGAGGCCGATGAACTGGATGGCTTTGGCAGTGGAGGAGGGAGAAGGAGGCTGGGCAGGAACATCCGTGACGAAGGATACCTGGAGCTAGGCAATGAAGAATTGGAAGCAACGACTTGGAGCTGGGCTTAACCAGTGATGACTTGGATGAATTGGACTTATCCAGCTATGACTTAGACGATATGGAACCGGATGGGACCAGGGGTGACTGTTTGATTTTGCGCACAAAAAGTATTCTTGTCGCTTCATAACATTAAGGTTGAACCACTGTAGTCACATTGACTATTTTAACAATGTGTTTACTACCTTTCTGGTCCTTGAAAGTGGTTGTTTTGTTGAAGTCTATCGGAGGCCAGATAGCTCACTGATTTAATCAAAAATATCTTAATTTGTGTTCCGAAGACGAACAAAGGTCTTATGGGTTTGGAGTAACATGACAGTAAGTAATTAATGACAGAAATTTCATTTTTGGGTGAACTAACCCTTTAACACAGGGGTCGGCAACCCAAAATGTTCAAAGAGCCATATTGGACCAAAAAAACAAAAAAAAAATCTGTCTGGAGCCGCAAAAAATTAAAAGCCTTATATAAGCCTTATATGAAGGCAACACAGGCTGTAAGTGTATATTAGCTATATTACTATCAAAATGACTAAGTAGGCTACAAATACATAATGAGGTATTCCCGATGTATATATTTAAAAACTGCAGAAAGCTACAGAAAAAAGAAGCAAATGGATCGGTGCAATTCACAGAAACAGCTGGACTCCAGCAGAGAAACATAGATTTGCAGTTATCATTTTGTCAAATTGTTGGATTTTGAGGTAAAATCATTCCATATATATTGTATTGTTATATATTATGTTGACAAATCATCAATAAATATTTTCCATCTTATATTCTGCATAATTGTGTGTTTTAAAATAAACACTGACAAAAACTATACTATAAAACTATATGTTTTAGGGCTGGACAATATGACGATATAACATTGATATAAGTGATTACGCGGATTTAAACCTACCTATATTGTAGTTATATAAAATATTCACAGGCAGATTTGCTTTATGTATTTCCCCGCTGTCGAAATCAGGCACATATAAATGTCAGGAAACACGACTCCTGGCTGCATGTCAATATCCATGGATTAGGTTTATTTGACAAGTTGTAAGAAACACTTAAGAGTCCAACCTTTAGTGTAATTCGTTTGTTTTTACTCGCGTTTTCGCAGTTTCCTCTATTAAATCCAGTCATGCAGCAGGTTCTTTTGCCACTCAGTCCAGCTGAGGGAGCGCGCTTTCGGCGGGAAAGTGACGTCGATGGATATTGCGCCGCGCTGAAACGTGTCACAGGCTATGACGCAAATCTTCGTTGACAGAAATGTTGAAATTTAATATTTATTATACACATTTTTACAGCACTGGAAAACGTTAAGAATGTTTGTGTCATGTTTGTCCTCCTACAGAAACCATATGAAAACAAAAAATATATCCCCCCCCCCATCTTTTTCCATTTTCATACATTTTTGAAAAAGCTCCAGGGAGCCACTAGGAGGGCGCTAAAGAGCCACATGCGGCTCTAGAGCCGCGGGTTGCCGACCTCCGCTTTAACAGAACAAGGAACAGGTGAANGTTTGATTTTGCGCACAAAAAGTATTCTTGTCGCTTCATAACATTAAGGTTGAACCACTGTAGTCACATTGACTATTTTAACAATGTGTTTACTACCTTTCTGGTCCTTGAAAGTGGTTGTTTTGTTGAAGTCTATCGGAGGCCAGATAGCTCACTGATTTAATCAAAAAATATATTAATTTGTGTTCCGAAGACGAACAAAGGTCTTATGGGTTTGGAGTAACATGACAGTAAGTGATTATTTAACAGAAATTTCATTTTTGGATGAACTAACCCTTTAACAGAACAAGGAACAGGTGAAACACTTACCAGAGACCATGGCAACTAATGAAAGAACTAAAACTCAGGCAAATACAGACAAAGAAAACTAAGACTGAAAACTAATCAAGACAGAGAAACTGAACATAAATGTAATTTGTAATGTTAAGAGATCTTTTGTATGGCATACATCGCTCTAGGGGTCAGGAATTATTCTATATTCTGAATATAGTGTGTTTTTAAAAGAAAATGAAAGTATATGTTATATAGGCTATTGTCATGGAACAGAAGAATGCAAACACTGGTAACGTCTAAACAGAATTTATTGAACAACACAATAAGTTAGCAGGTGAGTCTCTGGGTTGCAGATCGTTATGATGATACTGGCATAAGAGTGATTAGGCTTATCTGTTTGCAGGTTGAAGGGAGAAGTGGCTGAAGGACTGAAGACAGGCAGACGATGATACACTGAAGGCTGAAGAAGATGAAGGATGGGACAGTTCGATGCACAGGTAAGTGGTCAGGTAGAGATTCAGTCTTGAATGACGAGACCAGACAGAGCGGACTGGGGTTTGACTGCTTAAATGGAGTCGAGCTGATGAGGTAGAATGATGTCAGGTGTGGATGACTGTGAAGTGGGTGCAGGTGCAGCCAGGAGGGATTATAAGAAATGTAGTGCGGAGGTGACCAGTGATGGTGAAGTGACTGGACTGGTGACTGAGGATTAGGACAGTACTGGAGGAACTGGAATACAAAGCACAAAGAGGTTAGCAATGCCCTCAGGGGCCGTTTCCAAGCAGGCTGGGACTGGCAAGGTGTCTCGGGTTGAATTCTGTGGTCATCTCAGGGCTGACAGAAAGTTCTCTGTGGTCGTGTTGAGGCAGAAAGACAGTTCATTAATGACCTCTGTGGCCGTGTTGGTACAGACAGAAAACTGTCACATCGGGGCAGACAGAAAATTCGGGGGCGACCTTCTTGGTCATATCTGAACAGAGTTTATTGAACAACACACAGTAAACCGGGTTCAGACTACACAATATTTTTTCCGGTCACGGTAGTCACTGTGTCAGGTTAAACGATTTTGACTCCTAAAATCTTGAGGTGGTCGCTGAGCTTCCGTAAGTATAAAACTGAGTAATATTATGGGCAAACATCCTCACACAGAGTCTACATTCCAAGATAGATCAACCATAGAAATGTCTAACTGGGGAGTGACAAACGCAGATAATCAAACCCTCCAATACTGCTTTCCAAACAACAATTTGTCTTGTTCCAAGAGTATCCGACCTGAAGCGGAGTACATTATTGTGTACATTTTTGTGGCTGTAACATCAGTGTTCACCGTGTTTCTGAACCTGTTGGTGATCATCTCCATCTCACACTTCAAGCAGCTCCACACTCCCACCAATGTTCTGATCCTCTCTCTGGCAGTGGCTGATCTGATCGCAGGACTGATTCTCATGCCAGTGCAGGGAATGAAACTGATTGAGCCATGCTGGTACTTAGGAGAAATATTTTGCTTAATATTTCCTCTTATTCTTTATGTAGTTCTCACAGCATCTCTTGGTAGGCAGTCGTGGCCTAATGGATAGAGAGTCGGACTTGTAACCCAAAGGTCATGGGTTCGAGTCTCAGGTCCAGCACTCTCCCCACCCTCAATACTATGACTGAGGTGAAACCCTTGAGCAAGGCACTGAACCCCCAACTGCTCCCCGGGCGCCGCAGCAATGGCTGCCCACTGCTCCGGGTGTGTGTTCATACTTGGCCACATGTCACTTCACTCACTCACATATATGATTATTATATCTGTGGATCGATACATTGCTGTGAATGACCTTTTTGCGATATCCAATGAAGGTCAATAATAACAGAGCTGTTGTTTCTATTGTTGTAAACTGGTTATTCTCCTTCATATATAATTTTTATCTGTTTTATGAGTTTTTACTGTATCCTGAGAGGAACCACACATGTATTGGAGAATGCATAATTTCTGTGAAGTTGGAAAATATAATACTAGATGCTTTTCTTTGTTTAGTGGCACCTTGTTGTATAATTGTTTCTTTATATGTGAAAATCTGCTTTAGACTGTAGACTTTATTTTTATCTCCAAAGGGAAATTTAAACGTTACAGCAGCATGAGCAAGACAATACAAGTAGTAACACTACTACAAACAAATAACAATACACGTATGACAATAATTAACATATATCATTAAATATAAATAATACAATTTAAAAGATATTAAATAATAAATATCCTAATATAAATAAATATTTGGGCAAATATAATATAATTTAATGCTTTGTAGCAAACTATCAAGCAAAGCATTTAAATTCAGTCACAGACAAAAAGGCCAGATCAGAAAAAAAGGCTGCAAGAACCTTAGGGATTGTAGTACTGTTTTATCTTCTTTTTTGGACGCCATATTATTTAACTTCTCTTTCTGTTGGGCATGATGAAAATGACTCGCTGTTAATTAATGTAATGGACTGGATTGTGTGCATGAATTCCTGTATGAATCCACTTATATATGCAATGTTTTATTGACGGTTCAGACTGTCAGTGAATAATGCATTATCAACACTCTAGTAACTACTATTAACTAACAATAAACTCTGATTAATGAATTAGTAGTGCTCCGATAAAGGTATAGTTCACTATTAGCTAATCAGTAAGTACTGTTTCTTTCATTCCTCCCAGAGAACTACTAAGAACTACTATATACAGGTTCATAATTAATGTGAATAATGCATAATGTATAATTAACTCTAAAGTAAAGGCCTTGGTAACCCACTAGTAATGACTGAAGTATTACCAAATCCTTCAGAAGAAATGACTAATTATTTGGATCAGTATTCTAAAGTGAGAAACATGATAACTCTCTAGTAACTACTGAAGTCATTGTAAACTTTTGAGGTTTTGTATGTTTTTGTACAGTTTTGTACAGTAATTCCTTATGATGTATTTGGTAACACTTAAGTAATTACTAGTGGGTTACCATGATCTTCACTTTAGAATACTGATCAAAATAAGTAGTAGTTACTTTAGAGCAGTAATTCTTAAAGTGTGGTCTGCGGACCACTAGTGGTCCGCCATCGCCCCCTAGTGGTCCGCGAAAAGATGAAAAGTTTTTTTTTCCACATGTGCAGTTTGTTGTTCATATTAAGCTGCAACTCATTTCACATTTACTTTTTCAAATTAAATAAAATTGATATAATAATTTCTGATCATATCATTGCATTTGTGTTTGAATAATTAGTTTTTGACTTGAAACAGTTGCATATTAAACTTAAATTTAGCTTATCCTTCCTATTTTGTTGGTTTTTGGGGGCGTGTTAGAGTGGGATTCTGTTAGGTGGTCCTCAGAAAAAAATTGGAAGATAAAGTGGTCCTTGGGCTGAAAAAGTTTGAGAAACACTGCTTTAGAGTTATATAGTAACTCTTGAGTCATTACCATCCAATACTTTACAAAAACCTCAAAAGTTTACAATGACTTCAGTAGTTACTAGAGAGTTATCATGTTTTTTCCCCGTAATAAGCTCTTGAAGCGGATATGAATATCCAACTATCGTGAAAACAATATTTAGTAGCAAGGTAACATTAGATCGGAGTTTAAGGCATTAAATTCTTAAGCACATACCACAAGACACTTCTTTTAAAAAAATCTAGAGGAGACTTTATTGATTATTCTAACTTAAACTAATATATAACACAAACACATACACTCGCACATTCATACAAGCTGCAGATAGAATGGAAGTGAGAACGAAAGAGTTCTAAGAGAGAATGAAATGATGAGATCCCAATTAAGTTTCCAGCAAAATATGCATTTCATAAGACCTGACCTGAACGAACCATGAATCATTAACTTAATGCACCAGTTCAGCTATAGAATCTAGAGGTACTTGCTTGTCGTTTAGTGTCTTTGAATGCGGATTCCCTTGTCGGTTTCCTTGGCTTGGAGAAAAGGGTTTTCCGGGTTCGCTGGTTTGTTGTGGAAAAGCCAATCACGTTCTGGCATGCTGGCAAAAAAATGGAGTCTCTTGTCGTGGCTGGAGTTTAAAGCGGAGGCGGCAAAAAGACGTTGGTAAAACATTGCTTAGAACACGAGACTATCGTCGTAAAAAGAAAGGAAAGTTAAAGTAAAAGAAAAGAAATGTGAGTGAGAAATTGGATGGCTATAATGGCTTGAATGAAACTGCTTGTCTGCCCTTCATCGTCTGTTCTTTGTCTCCATCATCTTCTTTGTTCTTACTTCTGTCTTAAGCCATATTACTCTGAATTTGTCATTCTGATCTGACTATTTAAACTTTAGGAGTTTGCCCAATGTCTTTGAGGAGCTCTGACCAATTAGGTATTGTCTCCTCCAAAGGTGGCTTTCCTCCTCCCCCTAAACATTAAATTAAATGTTATTTCTTGATCTCGTAAATTCTCGCTCTCAGCAGAGAATTCAGAGAGTGCAGTTTAGACCTGATTTCCCCAAAAATAATACGATACGTTTCACACAGATTTCATTCAAGTCACAATATGAATTGAAAATAGAGATTTAAATTCATTCCAAACAAGGTACTTTTAATCAATTCAAAAGATATAACATTTACATGAATTGTGAGTTTTTTTAAGCATAACTGGTCACATGTAGAATGTGTAGACATTCTATTGAATTATGCTGTTAAATGATGTTTGAATGCTGTTAAACCTCTGTGGATTTTCAAGTCAGGAGGTCACTCAGAAGAAACAGGCCTGCGAAATCTCTTTGTCTCAGGAGATCATAAGACGCTGGTATTGTCTTCTTGCAGTTCAAGTTGCATTGTCTTTTCAACCATTTGTCTTTAATTAAAGCATTCACCGCGCTCTCCCAGCTAATTAGGTTCCAATACCTATACATCAAATTAAGAATACCAAAAAGGTCTGCACTTTGAAGAATTTTAATTAAGATACACAGGAGATAAGATGACAAACGTTTTGGCACTTCGCCTTCATCAGTGTAACAATTTCATTCACTCTCAATAATAATATAGGAAATGCACTACAAATCCTCAGGTGATCATAGTCATAATTAAAGCAATCAGATAATCAGTCCATGGACTCCAGTTTAAGTCCATCTGAAACCACAAGTCACAATTAAAGACAATACTAGGAATAATCACACATCTGACAAAAAACACAACAACAACGACCATATGAAAGAAGGACAAATGATTCCCAAAACTCCAGAATAGCTCCATCAAGAAATAAAAAAANATCCATCAAAAAAAAAAATATATATATATAATAAATTGATAATTGGGAAAAATAACACATCAGGCAACATTACCGTTCATAAACATTGTACCCAAGATAGATAAATAAATAAATAATTGGGAACAATAACCCATCAGGCAACATTGCCGTTCATAAACATTGTACCCAAAAAGGCTTCAGTGTTTACGTCCAAATGCTGGCTCAGTATTGGCCGAGGCTGTGTTCACTTGAGCTGCATGATGCATGTGTGTGACGCTGACGCAGGAGCCGGCCAATTAGTCAGCGTTCTGATGTGGAACCTGGAAGCGCTGGACGTAAACATGCAGGAGAATTACACATAAGAGAAGATATTGTTGAATAAAGTCGTGATTTTTGTTTTGTTTTTGAATTGGGTTGTGCCAATGTTCGTTATTGTTGTTGCTATATATTTAAGGTTTATTTTTAAGTACTTTTTTATTTTTATTTTATCTTATTTTTTAGGTATGGCAGAGCAGATAAATGCTGTATGATGGATGAAAGCCTAGAGTGCCGTGTTAATTGTGTGTGTGTCCAGTCATCATTTACATATACGCATTTATCAAAAAGCAGCTGTGACAACATATTAAAGTGACACTTTTGTTTGTTTTATACAAAGTTCAATAAAGTTCTAGGTGTTTTAGTCTGGGTGTTTTCATGAGTAAACCACTCCCAAGGGAATGGATGTAAGCTACCATCATTACAACAGCACTGATTGCATCAGCATAAGTCTGTTTATCTAACACCTTTGATTGTTAGTCTTCAAACACATTTAATGAGACATCACTACCACTGACAAATACACTCTGGAGAGTTAAAGATTTCGTCAGATAAAAACCATTGTTCAGTAAAAGAGCTAATTGGTCAGATAACACTGAGGACCAGGTTATCTGTTTTTCTTATACACTTACCCTCATGTTGAAGTAATGTAAATGTTAAGTAATTTCAAACAGTGATGTGATTCCCTTGTTTTTAATGACCCTCGACCTTGATCAGACTCATCTACCTGTAACATTCTAGTAATCCTGAAGAAATTGATTGACTTGTTCAGCTGTGTATGATTGGGGCTAAACTCTTCAGAAAAGTGGATCTCAAGGGTCGGCGTTTAGAACCCTTGCTTAGTCCTTTGTTGTTTTTTTTAGATTTGTTCGCATCAAAGTATATAGATAAAAACAATATTGGCTCATCCTACACTGTATTCGTTAGGTACACAATTATAGTGTATCGAACCCGACATGTACACTGTGTACACTGAGATTTTTGTTTACCACAATATTAGATAAAAAGACTTTATCTTTTTTTCATTCACTGAAATATTTGTCTGTCTATGTGAAAAACATCTCGAGTTACTTGACTGTAACCCTGATCCCTGAGAAAGCAAGAACGAGATACTGCGCTGAGTTAGTGCTTTGGGAACACCTTTGTGTGTGAATAGGGCAATAACATCCCTCACCCAGTGTGACATTGTTTGCTTGGTGGTGGCCACCCCCTGTTTTCGACCTTCATAGCAGATGAAGATTTGCTCTGACTTATGCCACTGGCTAGTGCGGTGGACGTATGCCTGAAGAGCACGGACTGGAAAAAGTCGGTGAAGTTTCTCCTGCATTGTGAATGGCGGAGGACAAGGCTTCAAGAGTGACCAGATGTATGGTCGAGAATGGAACCATTCCAATGACGTCACCATCAGAGGCTGCCAAGTTCAAGGCCATGATTATTGACATGTTCGCACACTTACTTCACAGCCGGTCACACACAAAGGTGTTCCCAAAGCGCCAACTCAGCGCAGCATTGAAACAAGCTTTTGAAACGGGACTTCAGAAATGAATTCAGTTATAAGCATGCCTCACTTTACGACAGATACACATTTTGCATTTAACTGACATGCCTGGAATCTAGAAAGCATGTCAAAATTGAAATGAGATTAACCATGCTCTTTATGAAGTTTTATTTAACAAAATTCAAGAGGTGCACGTTCAGGTAATCAACCAATCACTGCAAGAGGAAGCTGGTATATAAAGCCATCTCTCACCTCTATTCCGCGACAAGTTTCACAGCATTTGGCACCGCCCACTTACTGTCATGTCTGAGTTAGAGCTCTTCCCTTCGGATGATGATTCATTTGTCACCGCTGAGTCTTCATCTCAACCCGACGTGATCCCTCTCCAGCCGTCAACATCATCGAGCCCCCGTCCTCAAATAGGGGACGTCGTCTCACACGATCTACTCCACACACGCCAAGACGCTGAGGACTCCCCTCGCCCCTGCCGGTGAGACAACCAACATCTTCATCTGTGTCTACCTCCACTCCGGTCCATCCAAACATCCCTGCGATAGGGAAATGGACTGTTAAAGGGCTGAGAAAAGCCCTGATGAATTCAGATGTAAACTTCTCATGAAGATTAAATAAAGTAGAACTATACAATCTGTACGTCCAACTTAAAGGGAGTGCTAAAGACAATACACAGGTGCAGGGAATCCAGGGATGGCGGGAAAGCTGACGAGGGAAGTGCAATCAGGTGATGGAGCAGGGAGGATTCTGGGAAACTGAGTCCGGGAAGGCGTGGTTGTAACATTACCTCCCCCTCCCCGGTAGGCGCGTCCTCGTGCCTCAGATGGAACAACGGGGGAGGGGGGTGGGTGCTCTGGAGACCTACACGCAGGTCTCCAGGGCGGGTTTAGGACCTCAGGCCGTCACGGTGGGTCAGGAGTCTCGGGCGCCCATGGCTGGTCATTAACTGAACTAACCTTTTTCGAGACTGCATATGTGGCTCAACATGATTTCTGTCTAAAACATTTTCAGTAAAATTAAAATCTCCCCCCAATAACAAAAAAACTCTCTGAATCACAGTCACTTAACACTTTGCACAGAGTGTTTAAAAAAAGCATTCTTTCAATTACAGCATTGGGAACATAAACACAAATTAAAACAAAATAAAAATTGTTCTCATAAGTTGCTTTGACTTTTAAAAGCCTACCTTTAATTATTTCCTCAACTACATAAGTTAAAGCTTTTCGTAAACAAAATAGCAACCCCACCGCTCATCGAGGTAGAATGACTTAAAACTGATAAACCATTAAACTCCATCGCTATAGGTTTCTTGTATGAATAAAACATCAATCTTCTTCTGTATCATTATCTCAAACAATTGTGCCCTTTTCCTACTTTCTCTTGCTCCATTAATATTTAAGGAAGCAAAATTTACTACACCCATTAGTAGGAAAATAAACACATCCCACCATAACAAAGAAAATAAACATGGTGTAGAAAAACAACCCTTAACCATTTTGACTGTTTTCATTAAGTTCTGATTGAGCATTTAGTCTGGTAAGATTCTTTTTTAAACGATAAACTTCTTGATCAGTGAAACGGTTCTCACTCCTGAAAGTTTTTGCCTTCTCAATGAATTGCAGTATATCAGGAAAAAACTCTTCAATTTTGACTCTCCTTGCATTTTTTGTTACTTTCATGACTGGACAATATGGAACTGGATTGGACCAGCGGTGAGTGCAGTAAAGCAAACATCTCTGCATCCAGCTCACCACAAAAGAACTCCTCAGTAACCCAGAGTGTCAGAGTGTGGGCGGGTCTCCAAGTAATTACGACAAACTCCACCAAAACGCCCTCAATGATGTATGTTGTTGCCGGCTTGCATTCCTGGACAGACTTCACATTGGCCTTGGGCTCCAAGATGAAAACAGCCTCTGGCGATCGCTCTGTCTCAAACTCTGTGACGGACTTGGGATCCGATTCAGAGGTGGGCTCTGACTTGCTGGACTCTGGGTCTGGAGTGTGGCTGGCGATGTCAGTGACGATTTGGAGCTGGGCTTATCCAGTGAAGACTTGGACTTATCCAGCTATGACTGGATGATATGGAAATGGATTGGACCAGCAATGACTGCAGTAAAGCAAAGATCTCTGCATTCACCTCACCAGAGAAAGACCAAGATGGTAAAGATTTTTGTGGCTCGCTGTCGGTCTGGGCTGTTGTGTGTTTGTGCTTGTATGCTGTTATATTGGCTAACTTTTTTAACTCAAGTTGCTTCACTCTTGAGTTATGATCGGGATCAGCTATTACTCATCATATCAACTGTGGATAAGGCGCTAGTAACTGATTACATGGGATCAAGTTACTGTCCCCCTCCTGTGTTGACTAATGTTCCCAACCATCTGTGGCATTCACCATATGATGCTCTACGTAAAAAGCGCTGCCGGAAAAGAGGATGCTGTGGCGGGATTGTTGTCAAATCTAGAATGCTCCTGGCAACAAACCGGAGGTCTTTACATCAAATTGCTATGCTATGCCAGGTCGCTTCCCCTGACCTGTCAGCTTTCCAGTGCGGTTTGGAGGGATCGGGTGGATGGATCCAACCAAACTTTTCGGATGTGGCGCAAAGGATCATACCGCCACGATGTCAGGGGAGAGGAATCAATACCAATTCAACTGGCGCTGACAAACACTCAGTCGCTAGTAAACAAAACTTTCATCCTGCATGATTTTGCTACGATGAATAAACTGGACTTCCTCTTCATATCAGACACCTGGCTTAAGGTAGGAGATTGTTCCCCGATTTCCGAACTTTTGCCTGAGGGTTACTTATGCATTAACTCTCGTCGCCCGGTTGGTCGAGGGGGGGGGATTACTGACTATACATAAAAAATGAAAAATAAAATAAAAAAATTCATTGTCAGATACTTCAGGTTCAATCTTCACAAAACTTTGAAATTCACCTATTCCAAATAGCAGCTGCAAACCCTGTGACGGTTGGTTTAATCTATCAGCTNTTTATACCCCTTCCCCTTCCCCTTACCCCTACGCCTACCCCTTCCCCTTACCCCTTGAAACAGAGTGTCAAGGGGTAGGGCTGAAAATATTCCCCTAAGAAATGGGACACCACTACTAGACCGTTGCACGTCATCATAAGTCGTCGCTAGCTCCTACGTCATAGATGCGCCGATGTTTATCACACACTTCTAAGATGCCATCGATAGCTGTAGTGATCTCTGTTGCTTGGGCGACAGCTATTTTTTTGCATTTGTCTTCAGTTCTTCACATAAGACAAAGGAGACGACGATGTGTTCGACGCCTGTGTTTGCTGGAGGATCGGTTTATGGTATGTACAATGGCTGCACAAACGTTTTGTTTTATTTAACACAACGTTAGCTAACTGCACAACTCGGTAACGGTAAAAGCTGGAATATATAAAACTTGTGGTCTTGTAATCTGTGGTGTTGTATGAACCCGTTGGAGTTACCGACCTATGTTTGTAGTCATATATGCGTTTACAGTGTCAAATTTATCCGACTGAATGACCCTTTGGTGTGACGTGATCATACATAGTTCGGTAAAGTTGGTTTTATATTCGCACATTCGGACATCCGTATTCAATAGCTTTGTTAATCACACTACATTTGACATTCAGTGGACATTCACAAGTAAATATGCCATTAAAACAATACTTGCCTATTTTGATCGACTGTGAAAAATGTTGTAAGTTGACAATCGTTGGTTGTCAATATCATGTCGCTGCTTAAAATTCGCAAACATTAATTTATTGCACATTTATTGGAAAGTCTTAATTTATCAGAAGTCCGAATGTGCGAATATAAAACCAACTTTACCGAAGTATCATACATGGATGTCTGTTGTTTGCACCATAGCTTCCCTCATACAAATATTTTCCATGCTTTTACAACGAATGCAAAAGAAATGAATTAAAAAAACAACACGGTTAGTGTAGTTATGCCATGTTAAACATTAAAACAAATGTTTTTTTTTTCCAACTAAATTTGGTATTTGTGTGGTAATGTTAATCAACACGTAAAACAAAAATAAATGTTTTAAATAGGCTATAATAAAACCGTGGTGAGATTTCTTAAGGGCTGTGAGCTTTGTTTTGGGGAGAGGACCAGATGTAGTAAAAGTTTTTACTATTCACAATAATGATGTGAAATTTTTTTTCCCTAGGCTGGCAGTCCAGTAACATACTGCATGGTAAATCATAACGTGCCCATCTTGCAGTTGTGGCTTGATGAGGAGTTAGAGCTGAGGCAGGATTTCCGCCTGAGCAGAACAGCAATGAATGCTTTGCAAAGGCTCTTACAAAGAGAAACGGACCATGGCTGGGGTCATCAGTTGGAAACTCTTATCTACGTTTACTGGCTTGCACATGGACTGTCGTATCGGGTAGTCTCCAGTGTTTTTAATGTGCCAAAAGCTACAGTCCACCGCGTTATCCACAGAGTGGCACAGAATATATGGGTAAACCTGAAGAAAGCCATCTCCTTCCCACAAGCAGAGGAACTACAGGCAGTGGGGCAAGGATTCGCCCAACTGTCAAGAACCCATGCCTTTAAAAACGTCGTTGGAGCAATAGATGGCACCCACATAAGGATCAAACCCCCGAAGCGGCACCAAATTGACTATTTGAACTACAAGGGCTTTTAACCACAACAAAACAATACATTAATCAGGCATGTGGCAAAAAGACAAGTTAGCTGCCACCGGATTTTAATTTATGTTGTCAAATCAACGCGGGTTTCAATAAAATATAAAAAAATATGTTGTGGAACTATCATAAAGTAAAAAACATTAGCGAACTTTTTTCATAGCGATTTTAACAAATCTTTTTTCGGAGAACATAACCGTATACATGAACACAAGATTAAAGGCAACATAAAACAAGTGATTATTTATTACTAAAATACTGTTTACCGTAAAAAAATACTTACATTTATGGGTCTCTCTGCTCGCTCGGTCGGCCATGTTGGAAAT
>RJVU01046259.1:1722245-1762057 GCA_003731715.1 Anabarilius grahami | reverse complement strand
TTAAAGAGGGGTTTAAACATCATTATTTTTTGGGAATAGAAATTATAAATAATACTCATTAGCATCCTGGACTTTATCGTTTTATTAATATGATGGATAAACAATAATCAGAACGATAAAAAGAGAAAAATATACAACCATACTGATAGAGCAAGCAATAATCTTGGACAGCTTGTTTAAGATTATTTCTACGAGTAAGGAACCTGTTGTAAAGCACCGCTCACTCGACGCGTCTGTTTCAGCACTTCTACAGACACGCGAGCGCGCTCACCTCATGATAAGGTGCACGAGCGCCAGGCGTGTTCTCTACGAGTCGTCCTAACAGTAAATATCTATGCCTCTAATAACGTAGTTGGTTCTATCACTGACGGACGTGCATAATCTTCAGAAACATTGACATTTCTCTGTTCTTGATCAGTTTCATCTGCCAGTTTAAGCCTCGCTTGCTCTGCTGCCGCCATGTTAACAACACCTGGCCCCGCCTTGACGCAGTGATTGACAGGGCGGGGCGGAGACGTGATCGGCTCGAAATGCATTTTCAAATCCACATTGAATTTTGCTACATTCATTGCGGGACATTTAATGAAAATGCAATCGCAAGTGTCTTAACTGTGAGTGCAAATGCAATTAAGAAAAATAACATTTAAATGAATGAAGCCCTTTATTTGTCACTAGTCACAGGTACCAGCGAAATTGTCCATCAACCTGTCCATACATACATACATACAATATGACAAGGGGGTAGACAGAACAGGAAGACAGGGAATTTGGAAAAAATACAGCATAACATGAGGAAGGGGAGGAGAAAAAAATACCACCCCAGACTATGCTCCTGTGGGGAGTACAGTGTGTGAACAGGAAAAAACACCTCAGCAACATAAGCACATAATCAATACAACATAATACACGACTTGCAACAGGGGAGGGGGAGTGGGGGGATGGAGGTAATCCAGCACAGGCAAACAGCCATCCGGTCCTGCAGCTAGAAAGCGCTGGTCAACAGACCCGTTTGCCAGACTGGTGGTACAAAGTGGCGAAGGCGAGGGATTAGGGGTTGGGGTGGTGAATGTATATCAATATATATGTGTGTATGTGTGCGTGTATGTAAAAGTTCTTGTATGTGTAGGCCTGTAGAGTCGCTACTCCTGGCATCAAATCTAGGTGCCTCAGTCCGCAGGATTGTTAAAGCGATACACAGCAAGTTGCCATGGAGACAACCTTGATCAGGTCCCAGACATAGTCAACAATCAGCAGGGTGTCTGTGGGATTGGGGGAAGGAACACAAGAAGAGCGTCTCACTGCAGTGCTCTTCCGGGGGAGTTGTTGTTCCAACAGCTGCCTTGGCTGAGGCCAGTGCTGGTTGATGGGAGCCGAAAGCAGATAAGATTGGGATTGTTTGGTCTTGGGGCGAATAGCCGCATTCCAATTTACACAGCTACTCTCTTAGTCCATTCTGGTCTCCATAGGGTTATCAGCATGCTCACAGAGAGTGTTTTCGTTTATCTCACAGATTTGAGAATCATAGTGACCAGATGTTGGCTCGGCTCCCTGTTGAAAAGAATAAAAGGGGGTGGTTATTCTTTTTGTGTTAGATTACGATATACATGTGTGTGTGTGTATATATATATATATATGTGTGTGTGTATATAAATATATACATGGTTATCTAGGCTGTTGCTCATCTGAGCTCCAGATAGTCGATATGTCAAGTGCTCAGGCCTTCGGGGCTGCCCTAATAATCCTTCTGGTTGAGTGAGTTGGCTTCCTCTCATTAAAGAGAGTCATTTTGCTGAAGCCACCGCTCTGCTGAGCTTCAGGTAATATCCCGATTGGGGTGTATGGCCTTTGTTAGGCCCCCTTAATACCTTCCCTAGGTCGAGTGAAGTGGTTTTCTCTCGCTAGAGAGTAAAGGGTGATATGCTGAAGCCTTCGCTCCCCTGAGCTCCAGATAGATCATGACTGTGGGTGTCGGCCCCCTCTGTGCCACCTTGACATTACCCTGTGGTGAGTGAACTGGCTTCCTCTCATTTGAGAGTTTCTATTCAAAGCCACCGCTCCATTGAGCTCCATGTGGGGAGTTCACCCCTGTGTGTTATGAGCCGGCCTCCTTTCTTTAGAGCCGTTAGGCTGAAGTCTTCACTCCATTGAGCTCCAGGGAGGACATGAGTGCGTGTGGGTCAGCCCCTCTTTTTGGGCCGCCCCTATATCTGGCCTAGGCTAGTACTTTAGGAGTGTCTTTTAGATAGAGGCGGTTATGCTGTAGCTTTTCCACCTCCTAGCATGCCGTAGCTTGGAGTAGGCTACTCCTAGGAGACCCTCTTCTGCTTAGGATTGGCAGCTAGTGATCCTAGTATGGCTCCTCTCATTGTGAGAGTCATCCCCGGCCAGGGCCTGCCTTCTGCATTAGGCTATTAATGCGAGTAGCAGGCTTTGCGGCCTCCTGAAATTGCCTAGGTCAAGCTGGGGCTTCTCTTGATATTAGAGTAAAAGCGCTATGCTATTCTAGATCTTTGAATTCTAGATCTGCTAGCAAGTAGTTGGCCCTCAAGCGGGCCATCTTGAAGGTGATCCTCTGGGTCGAGTAGGTCTGTAGCACGTCCAGCTAAGTTTGTATCCTAACTCCCTAGAGTTATATCAGAGTGTAGGCTCTTCAGGAGCCTCCCTGGTACTTGCGTGAGCTTGGTCAATACTCGTCTCGGTTGAGTCTAGTTTGTACTCCCCTCGCATTGAGGGTCGTTCCTTAGAGTACAGCGCTCCCGAGTTCTGGTAGGAATGTCGAAGGTCTTTTGTGAGACCTCCCTGGTAGATCAGTATTTTAGGCTGTAGGTACTTAGCTCTCTTGTGTGGGTCATCATATAGAGGACCTTGCTCCCTAAGTTGGAGTTAAAGGTTTAAGAGATTCTTTTAGTAAGAACTCCCTTGATAGATCATCTCCTGTTGGGGCTGGAGGTATGCCTCTCATTAGGGACCCTATGTAGAGTACTCAGCCTCCAAAGAGCCTTGTTTTAGAAGTGCTCTGTAGCTTCTTATGCTCACATGCCCATTGTTGTTGCCTTCAATGGTGGACAGGGGTCATCATAGGCACTCTGATTGGTCTGCTACTACATTCTTCTTTGGTAGTCCATCGTCGTCTGATGATGACTTCTCCTATAATTTGTGGGTTCTTTGATGACTGTATAATCCGATGCGGGAAGCATACTGTCTTTCACAGACAGGGCATATAAAAATTTCTCCTGAATGTCTTTGGGGGGCAGGAACAAGCATGGCCTGCTTTCTCTGATGTCTTTTAGACCGGCGATTTTCAGTTCTCCTGTCTTCGTAGCTTCGTACTCCACTCTGACAAAGTTGCTGCCAGAGTGCGCGATTCATTGAACTAGTCTTCAGAGATGTGGGCTTTATCCCACTTTTCTAAAGAAAGCCTTTTAGTTGGTCTTTCAGCCTCTTTTTTTGGCCTCCTGCAGAACGGGAGGCAAGATGTAGTTGACCGTACAGTACCTTACGTGGGAGACGACTTGTTTGGATCGTGGGTGTAACCAAGAGGTCTTGTATTTGTTTTTTAATTGAAACATGGTGTTAGTGATGGTAAGACTGTGTTCAGCAAAAAGTCTCAATGCCATGACGTCCAATTATTCCATCCCAGATATCACTATTTCTTCCTACTCTTGCATTGAAATCACCCAGCAGCAAGATTTTATCATGTCGTGGAACTTTCCTAAGAGCTGCATCAAGTGTCTCATAGAAAGTGTCCTTCACCTCTTTTTCTGATGGAAGAGTGGGCGTGTAATCACTAAAAATAGTGGCAAAAAAATAAAAATAGTCTGCTACTACACAGCCTCATACGCAGCAGAATGTGATGCACTGTGTGTTGTGACACATTCCTCCCATAACCATCAATAAAAGTTTGTGTGACTTGTGCTACAGTAAACCTTCTGTTGGCTCTGACCAGACGGGATAGCCTTGGTTGCCCTTGTGCACCGATGAGCCTTGGGAGTCCAGCACCCTGTCGCCGGTTAGTGGTTTGTTCCTTCGACACTGTTGGTAAATTCTGCTTCTCACCCACAAGCCTTGCTGTTTCAGAAATACTCTGACCCAGTCGTTTCACCTGTGACAGGTCATAAAGTTTTAGCTCATATCTGTAACAGGTGGACATAGGCCATAGGCTTCCAGCCATAATAATTTACATGGACAATGTCACCACGCTCCTCCAGACAGCTAAGGTGCACGTCCAGACTTATCAAAAGGCTGGAGGAGCTGCTAGCATGAGCTTGGATGAGGATAAAGCCAGCTAATTCCTGTAGCATTTCAATCTGTAAGGGACTTAGGAATGATAACATCTGCTTCTCAGTGAGCAGTGAGAAAATTCCCCTCCTTGTGCACCAACCTGTCCTAAGAAGGCCCTACACAGCTGACATATCTGACAGACACATGGCTGCCACTTTGATATTTCAGCTCATAGATGGGCTGAAAAAGATCCAAAGCTGCCACCCAGGGAAGTTCAAGGTCTGGTGTTCAGTGGAAAAGGCCATCAACTGGCTAAAGCATCTGGAGATTGCTGGGTTTTAACAGCCAGGAAGAACAGGTCTTGGATGGGGATCTGCACCCAAAATGTGGTCCAAAGCATCCACAAAGGAAAGGAAAGACCTAGTGATCACTGAAGTGTCAAAGAAGGAGGAGTGCTACAAGGTCAAAGCTGTGTGTCTAAAACAGCAAGGCAGATGGACAATCTCGGAAGCTATCAACAGGAACATCACATGTGCTGATATGTGGAAGATGCCCCAAGCAAGGCCTAGCTTCCTCATAAGGGCCACATATGACATCCTTCCCAGCCCCCAGAACCTACATTTTTGGTACGGATTAGAGAAAAACTGTCATCCCTGCTCCTTCCAGAATTCAAGCATCCAGCACATCCTCTCTGGGTGCAAGGCAGCATTGATCCAGGGCCACTACATATGGCGCCACGACCAAGTCCTGCGCAAGCTTGCAGAAGTCCTGGAGATGCGCAGGCTGGAGGCAAACAGGGCCCATTCAACATTATCCCAGCAGCGGACCCACTTCGTCAGGCAAGGTGGAGAGGGTCAAAGCAGCAGCCTGAAGGAGTGGTCTCTACTGTCACCGGGAGAGGAGTGGAGCATGGCAGCTGACCTTGCCCACCAGCTGAGATTCTGGGTAGAGATCACCTTCTTACGGCCTGACATCATCCTCTGGTCCACCCCTGTTAAGACAGTTATCATGGTTAAACTAACTGTTCCATTGGAGGAGGAGGGGCTGGAGGTTGCCTTTGAGAGGAAGAAGGAGAGGTACACAGAGCTGGCAGCTGCGTGCTCTCAAGCTGGGTGGAGGGCTCTTACCTTCCTTGTAGAAATCGGCTGTAGAGGCTACATCGGAGCATTTACCCAGCGGCTTCTGAAGTCTCAGGGCACCACCGGCCGTGGATAAAAGAGGGCACTCAAAGATCTGGCAGAGGAGACAGAAAGAGGGAGTTTCTGGCTTTGGCTCTACAGAAAGGACAGAACATGGGGTAAACAGGGATCCTTGGACTGGCTGCGGGGGGCAACAGGGAGACGTCCCTGCTGCTGCTCCACCACCTTGAGATGTTCCGAGATGAAAGGAGTGAAACATCAGTGAAAGGTGCCCAGCAGGTAGGCATACCTGTGCTGACAATATAATTTGTTTCCTTTTGTTCCTATGTTTCCTTCCCATGTTCTGTTCCTGTTTCCTTGGTTCCTGTTGATAGTTTGTTGCTACAGCTATTCATTGTTTAATTTTGTTCACCTGCACCTCCTTGTTATCACCTGTATATTTAAGTCCTGAGTTTGTTTCAGTTCATTGTCTGGTGTTGTTTGTGGTTAGCATGAATGTTACGTGTATTACCCGCAGTGGATTATCTTCTTTGTTTTGTTTATTAAAGTATATTGATCTGCTACAATTATTCTTTGTCTTCTAGCCATATTTGATATGACAGAATGTCAGCCCTACACAATGAACCCAGCGGGAGTCATTGATGAGGATATCCTTTGCTAAATTTTTTTAAGATGGCTGCAATATTCTGTTTCACTGCCCAGCTCCACAGCACCCTGTTGGTGTTGTTGATGATGCTCCCATCCAGCCTCCCTCTCCCGCATCCTCTGCCTATGCTATCCAGTTCTTCAGCCTCGTCTACGCTGGCTCCCTTCAGCCCTTTGGCATTACTTAGCAACTCGGATGTGCCTGAGGCTTCCAGTTCACCAGCTCTTGCAAAAGATGTGGTTCCTCTGGCTTCACCTCAAGCCTCCAAGGCCATCACTCCACCTTGGCTCTGCCTAGGTCATCCTTGTGGCTCCACCGGGCTTTCTCGTCCCTCCAGCTCCGCCTTGGTCAGTCAGTTTTCTCTTAATCCAGTTATGTCCAGTCCTGCTCCTAGCTCCAACCCCATTTAAACATACCTGAACCAGTTAATCAAGGTCTTACTAGGCATACTAGAAACTTCCAGGCAGGTGTGTTTGGGCAAATTGGAGCTAAACTTTGCAGGACAGTGGCCATCCAGGAGCAGGATTATACACCCATGTCTTAATCTAAGTATAGTTGACCAAAAACTGTGAAAGGACCTATCATAGTTTATAAGGACAAATTGTGGTCATAATTCAGTTTTGACAAAGTGAGTTATTCTATTTTGATTTTGCATGACAGTCTAATAATATTTAAAGTCTCCTTTCATGAGATGATTTTCAGGGACATACATTGGTGGTAGCCCTATACTGAAAATATCCAGATTCCATCTTTAATTTTTATTGTGTGTTAACATGCATATCACTTTGAGTGGAATGTAAGGCAATGGATTGGACATATTCAGTGGCGTCAATTCACCAAAAGCCAAGCCATGGCGGACTCTGATGACGTCGTCCATTCTTACTCCCTCAACGTGACAGTCCCACTTTCCAGCATTTCTTATCTCAAAAGTCTGAAGTTTTGTGATGAAGGAAAATTAACACTTAATGAAAAACAAAAACTTTTATTTTAAAATCTAAAAAGACATTAAATTACCACTATAGCCAGCAGAATAGTGACCAGCAATCATTATTATAACATTTAAAAATCTATTTTTGGCCATTTTTGTACTGAAGTATGAAGGAAAAGTCACAAAGTCTCATGAGAAACAAAAACCTTTCTTTAAATTGCTAGAAAAGAGTGCTACCTAATCACCGAAGCTATCAGTCAGTTCAGCGCAAACCCACTGAATGTGAAAACACCCATTTTAATCAATGAACCTGTCAAAACTGCACAATGAATCTTTTATTACAAAGTTAAACATCTCTGATTGGTCATTATTTTCATTGGCTACAATACTCAACGCTGCAAAATCACATTGTAAATAGACACATTGGCAGCACCATTANTTTTCTTTATTTTGCAAAAAGCACAACATTTAGTTTTTACTTTAGTGTATACAAATAAAAGAAGACATTCCACAGTTTTTAATAATACATATGTAACTCGTATAACGTCCAAAATTGCCTGAGTATTTTTAGTCTCTTTCACACTGGTAAGAAAAAAAACGAGGTTGTATCGCTAGCGTGACCACTGACCTCTGAGTGTTAATCATTTTCCTCAAATTCCTGTGCAGTGTGGCAGGGTGCTACTGAAAGAGCCACTTCCGCCAGGGAACACCATTGTCATGAAGGGGTGTACCTGGTCTGCAACAATGTTTAGGTTGGTGGCAGGTGTCAAATTTATGTCCACATGTCCGGACCCAGGGTTTCCCAGTAGAACATTGCCCAGAGCATCACTCTCCCTCCACCGGCTTGTCGTCGTGGTGCTATCACTTCCCCAAGTAAACGTGCACATGTACATGGTCGTCCATGTGATGTAAAAGAAAATAATAATAATTCCTTACATTTATATAGCACTTTTCTGGGCACTCAAAGCGCTTTACATATCGAAGGGGGAATCTCCTCTACCACAACCAATGTGCAGCATCCACCTGGATGATGCGACAGCAGCCATATTGCGCCAGAACGCCCACCACACACCAGCTTATTGGTGGAGAGGAGACAGAGTGATGAAGCCAATCAGTGTACGGGGATGATTAGAAGGCCATGATGGACAAAGGCCAATGGACAATTTTGGCCAGGATGTCGGGGTAACACCCCTACTCTTTTAGAAGGACATCCTGGGATTTTTAACAACCACAGAGAGTCAGGACCTAAGTTTAACGTCTCATCCGAAGGACTGATGGGACCTTCTTCCACTGCTCTAAGGTACAGTTCTTATGCTCACATGCCCATTGTTGTTGCCTTCGATGGTGGACAGGGGTCATCATAGGCACTCTGATTGGTCTGCTACTACATTCTTCTTTGGTAGTCCATCGTCGTCTGATGATGACTTCTCCTATAATTTGTGGGTTCTTTGATGACTGTATAATCCGATGCGGGAAGCATACTGTCTTTCACAGACAGGGCATATAAAAATTTCTCCTGAATGTCTTTGGGGGGCAGGAACAAGCATGGCCTGCTTTCTCTGATGTCTTTTAGACCGGCGATTTTCAGTTCTCCTGTCTTCGTAGCTTCGTACTCCACTCTGACAAAGTTGCTGCCAGAGTGCGCGATTCATTGAACTAGTCTTCAGAGATGTGGGCTTTATCCCACTTTTCTAAAGAAAGCCTTTTAGTTGGTCTTTCAGCCTCTTTTTTTGGCCTCCTGCAGAACGGGAGGCAAGATGTAGTTGACCGTACAGTACCTTACGTGGGAGACGACTTGTTTGGATCGCGGGTGTAACCAAGAGGTCTAGTATTTGTTTTTTAATTGAAACATGGTGTTAGTGATGGTAAGACTGTGTTCAGCAAAAAGACTCAAGAGTCTTATCCATTGGCATTTACATTCTCAATGCCATGACGTCCAATTATTCCATCCCAGATATCACTATTTCTTCCTACTCTTGCATTGAAATCACCCAGCAGCAAGATTTTATCATGTCGTGGAACTTTCCTAAGAGCTGCATCAAGTGTCTCATAGAAAGTGTCCTTCACCTCTTTTTCTGATGGAAGAGTGGGCGTGTAATCACTAAAAATAGTGGCAAAAAAATAAAAATAGTCTGCTACTACACAGCCTCATACGCAGCAGAATGTGATGCACTGTGTGTTGTGACACATTCCTCCCATAACCATCAATACAATTTTGAGTGACTTGTGCTACAGTAGACCTTCTGTTGGCTCTGACCAGACGGGATAGCCTTGGTTGCCCTTGTGCACCGATGAGCCTTGGGAGTCCAGCACCCTGTCGCCGGTTAGTGGTTTGTTCCTTCGACACTGTTGGTAAATTCTCACCACTGCTTCTCACCCACAAGCCTTGCTGTTTCAGAAATACTCTGACCCAGTCGTTTCACCTGTGACAGGTCATAAAGTTTTAGCTCATATGTGTAACAGGTGGACATAGGCCATAGGCTTCCAGCCATAATCATTTACATGGACAATGTCACCACGCTCCTCCAGACAGCTAAGGTGCACGTCCAGACTTATCAAAAGGCTGGAGGAGCTGCTAGCATGAGCTTGGATGAGGATAAAGCCAGGTAATTCCTGTAGCATTTCAATCTGTAAGGGACTTAGGAATGATAACATCTGCTTTTCAGTGAGCAGTGAGAAAATTCCCCTCCTTGTGCACCAACCTGTCCTAAGAAGGCCCTACACAGCTGACATATCTGACAGACACATGGCTGCCACTTTGATATTTCAGCTCATAGATGGGCTGAAAAGATCCAAAGCTGCCACCCAGGGAAGTTCAAGGTCTGGTGTTCAGTGGAAAAGGCCATCAACTGGCTAAAGCATCTGGAGATTGCTGGGTTTTAACAGCCAGGAAGAACAGGTCTTGGATGGGGATCTGCACCCAAAATGTGGTCCAAAGCATCCACAAAGGAAAGGAAAGACCTAGTGATCACTGAAGTGTCAAAGAAGGAGGAGGAGTGCTACAAGGTCAAAGCTGTGTGTCTACAACAGCAAGGCAGATGGACAATCTCGGAAGCTATCAACAGGAACATCACATGTGCTGATATGTGGAAGATGCCCCAAGCAAGGCCTAGCTTCCTCTTAAGGGCCACATATGACATCCTTCCCAGCCCCCAGAACCTACATTTTTGGTACGGATTGGAGAAGAACTGTCATCCCTGCTCCTCCCAGAATTCAAGCATCCAGCACATCCTCTCTGGGTGCAAGGCAGCATTGATCCAGGGCCACTACATATGGCGCCACGACCAAGTCCTGCGCAAGCTTGCAGAAGTCCTGGAAATGCGCAGGCTGGAGGCAAACAGGGCCCATTCAACATTATCCCAGCAGCGGACCCACTTCGTCAGGCAAGGTGGAGAGGGCCAAAGCAGCAGCCTGAAGGAGTGGTCTCTACTGTCACCGGGAGAGGAGTGGAGCATGGCAGCTGACCTTGCCCACCAGCTGAGATTCTGGGTAGAGATCACCGCAACCTTCTTACGGCCTGACATCATCCTCTGGTCCACCCCTGTTAAGACAGTTATCATGGTTAAACTAACTGTTCCATTGGAGGAGGAGGGGCTGGAGGTTGCCTTTGAGAGGAAGAAGGAGAGGTACACAGAGCTGGCAGCTGCGTGCTCTCAAGCTGGGTGGAGGGCTCTTACCTTCCTTGTAGAAATTGGCTGTAGAGGCTACATCGGAGCATCTACCCAGCGGCTTCTTAAGTCTCAGGGCACCACCGGCCGTGGATAAAAGAGGGCACTCAGAGATCTGGCAGAGGAGACAGAAAGAGGGAGTTTCTGGCTTTGGCTCTACAGAAAGGACAGAACATGGGGTAAACAGGGATCCTTGGACTGGCTGCGGGGGGACCCTGCTGCTGCTCCACCACCTTGAGATGTTCCGAGATGAAAGGAGTGAAACATCAGTGAAGGGTGCCCAGCAGGTAGGCATACATGTGCTGACAATATAATTTGTTTCCTTTCGTTCCTATGTTTCCTTCCCATGTTCTGTTCCTGTTTCCTTGGTTCCTGTTGATAGTTTGTTGCTACAGCTATTCATTGTTTAATTTTGTTCACCTGCACCTCCTTGCTATCACCTGTATATTTAAGTCCTGAGTTTGTTTCAGTTCATTGTCTGGTGTTGTTTGTGGTTAGCATGAATGTTACGTGTATTCCCCGCAGTGGATTATCTTCTTTGTTTTGTTTATTAAAGTATATTGATCTGCTACAATTATTCTTTGTCTTCTAGCCATATTTGACATGACAGAACACCAGCCCTACACAATGAACCCAGCGGGAGTCATTGATGAGGATATCCTTTGCTCAAATTTTTTAAGATGGCTGCAATATTCTGTTTCACTGCCCAGCTCCACAGCACCATGTTGGTGTTGTTAATGATGCTCCCATCCAGCCTCCCTCTCCCGCATCCTCTGCCTATGCTATCCAGTTCTTCAGCCTTGTCTACGCTGGCTCCCTTCAGCCCTTTGGATCCTCCCTCAGTGGCATTACTTAGCAACTCGGATGTGCCTGAGGCTTCCAGTTCCACATTCCAAAAGATGTGGTTCCTCTGGCTTCACCTCAAGCCTCCAAGGCCATCACTCCACCTTGGAGCATCCTTGTGGCTCCACCGGGCTTTCTCGTCCCTCCAGCTCCGCCTTGGTCAGTCAGTTTTCTTTTAATCCAGTTATGTCCAGTCCTGCTCCTAGCTCCAACCCCATTTAAACATACCTGAACCAGTTAATCAAGGTCTTACTAGGCATACTAGAAACTTCCAGGCAGGTGTGTTTAGGCAAGTTGGAGCTAAATTTTGCAGGACAGTGGCCATCCAGGAGCAGGATTATACACCCATGTCTTAATCTAAGTATAGTTGACCAAAAACTGTGAAAGGACCTATCATAGTTTATAAGGACAAATTGTGTTCATAATTCAGTTTTGACAAAATGAGTTATTCTATTTTGATTTTGCATGACAGTCTAATAATATTTAAAGTCTCCTTTCATGAGATGATTTTCAGGGACATACATTGGTAGTAGCCCTATACTGAAAATATCCAGATTCCATCTTTAATTTTTATTGTGTGTTAACATGCATATCACTTTGAGTGGAATGTAAGGCAATGGATTGGACATATTCAGTGGCGTCAATTCACCAAAAGCCAAGCCATGGCGGACTCTGATGACGTCGTCCATTCTTACTTCCTCAACGTGACAGTCCCACTTTCCAGCATTTCTTATCTCAAAAGTCTGAAGTTTTGTGATGAAGGAAAATTAACACTTAATGAAAAACAAAAACTTTTATTTTAAAATATAAAAAGACATTAAATTACCACTATAGCCAGCAGAATAGTGACCAGCAATCACTATTATAACATTTAAAAATCTATTTTTGTCCATTTTTGTACTGAAGTATGAAGGAAAAGTCACAAAGTCTCATGAGAAACAAAAACCTTTCTTTAAATTGCTAGAAAAGAGTGCTACGTAATCACCGAAGCTGTCAGTCAGTTCAGCGCAAACCCACTGAATGTGAAAACACCCATTTTAATCAATGAACCTGTCAAAACTGCAAAGTTTTCAATGGTGCATTAACAAAGTTAAACATCTCTGATTGGTCATTATTTTCATTGGCTACAATACTCAACGCTGCAAAATCACATTGTAAATAGACACATTGGCAGCACCATTAAACTCCCATGACATTAATATAACAACCAGATCGCTTTAATTTACTTACTTTTCTGTTTTAACAATACAAATTATGTTACACGTGGTAATATAACTCCGTTAATCCTGCAATAAAAATATATTAATTGCATTGATCTGACCAGGCAGCCAAGGTATAGCAGCCACCAAACCCTTCCATACCCAATTGATGCCCCTGGACTTAATTTTCTAATAGTGGTGCACTTGCCTGCTGTTTGTTAGTTCAGATGCTGTCTTACATGGGCATAATGTAGGATTAAACAAGCTTTATTAGCTTCGCTAATCCACTATACTGTATAGATCAGCTTGATCAGGTCTATGAATATTTAACTAGTGGGTGGGATTGAGAGATGAGTAATCAAACCTCATGTTGAACGGGGTGGTCGCTGTGGTTTCTATAAGTATAAATCTGAGTCATGTCAGTGACAAGAACCAGGGGGCTAAACTGACAAGCATCCTCACACAAAGTCTGCTCTTCAAAGTTGATCCAACTGGGGAGTGACAAACATGGACAATCAAACAATCCAATACTGCTTTCCAAACAACAATTTGTCTTGTACCAGAAGTATCCGACCTGAAGCGGAGTACACTTTTGTGTACGTTTTCGTGGCTGTAACATCAGTGTTCACCGTGTTTCTGAACCTGTTGGTGATCATCTCCATCTCACACTTCAAGCAGCTCCACACTCCCACCAATGTTCTGATCCTCTCTCTGGCAGTGGCTGATCTGATCGCAGGACTGATTCTCATGCCAGTGCAGGGAATGAAACTGATTGAGCCATGCTGGTACTTTGGAGAAATATTTTGCTCAATATTTCTTCTTATTCTTTATGTGGTTGTCACAGCATCTCTTGGTAATATGATTATTATATCGGTGGATCGATACATTGCTGTGAATGACCCTTTGCGATATCCAATGAAGGTCAATAATAACAGAGCTGTTGTTTCTATTGTTGTAAACTGGATATTCTCCTTCTTATATTCATTTTATCTTTTGTATGAGTTTTTACTGTATCCTGAGAGGAACCACACATGTATTGGAGAATGCATACTTGTTGTTACACTAGAAAATCTTCTAATAGATGCTTTTGTTTGTTTAGTGGCACCTTTTTGTATAATTATTCCTTTATATGTGAAAATCTGCTTTGTAGCAAAACGGCAAGCCAAGCATTTAAATTCAGTCACGAAAAAAAAGGCCAAATCAGAAAAAAAGGCTGCAAGAACCTTAGGGATTGTAGTACTGGTGTATCTTCTTTTTTGGACACCGTACTACATAGTTACTCTTTCTTTTGGGCATGACGAAAATGATGCTCTTATAATTAACGTAATGTATTGGATGTTATGCATGAATTCCTGCATGAATCCACTTATATATGCAATGTTTTATCAATGGTTTAGGGTGTCTGCAAAATATATTTTGACACTGAAAATATTTGAACCTTCATCAGAATACTTAAATCTGTTCCCAGAAGAGAAATGATCACCTAAACTATTGCATGAAGTGCAAGAGGCACAAATGTCTTCGAATGGAATAGTTAGAGTTCTTGTGTTAAGCACTTCCTTATAAAACATTAGATGACTCTCTGTGGAGGAATCAACTAAATACTTCATATGTCATCCAATTTGTAAAATGTTCATATTTTTTATTAAATTGCGATAAGCATGTTACATTTTGAAAATTGTGGCTGCAATTTGTAATTTGAGGAAAACATCTAGCTAGAAAAAACTAAATTATTGTGATGGGCTGAATTGAACATGTTCAGGTATGCGTTTATGTGATATGTTTGAGTAAAAAATTATGCAGTGTGAAAATATACAGTGTGAAAGTCTTTGCCCCTTGTCTTTTGCATTTGTGCATATTGTATGTTTTCATATTTCATAGTGGTAGGCAAAGCAAGGCACGTTTCTTTATATATAGTAAATTTCATGCACCATGGTAATTTAGTACTGTTTACATTTGACTTATTAAAGAGATAGACTTTTTAAAAGTCTTTTACTTTTAAAAACTTTTATTTAAATTACTAATCTTAAAAAACAGGCTTTAAACAATGACACTTAAAGGGATCGTTCACCCCAAAATGAAAATTCTGTCATCATTTACTCTTCCATACCTGTATGAGTTTCTTTCTTCTGTTGAATATAAAAGAAGATATTTTGAAGAATATGGGTAACCAAACAGTTGATGGGGCCCCATTGACTGCCATAGTATAAGAAGAAGAAAAAAAAAAACACAAAAAGAAAAAAAAATAATAATGGTCATGTCACCAAGTAAAACTCCTTTTCTTGCTCTGTTTCTCTTCCCATCACAAAACTATGAAGCTTGTTTCTGTCACGGAATAAAAAATACAAAAGGTATTGTGACTTTTTTTTAAGAAATGTGAGATATACACTTGGAATTGTGAGCAATAAAGTCAGAATTGTGAGATATAAACAATTCTCCAAAACCGCTCTCTTACCCAGAACAAAACATATGGCGTTTCTTTAGTCTCAACTTCTTGCTCAATACAAAATAAAATGTGAATTTGTGAATGTGAATGGCTGACAGCAAAAAAAAAAAAAAAAAAAAAAAAAAAAAAAAAAGAAACAGACAGACAGAAAAAATGTGAATGGCTGACAGCTCTGACCTGAACTAACTTATGCACTTGGTCTAAATGTTTTTGTAGCAATTTTAAACTACATAAAGTATATATGAAATTGTAGGTTAATTGGGTGTTGAAAGTGACTAATCACAGGATGGATACTGTACTGTGGGCTCGTATCATGTTCACACGCCTGGTTTTTATGTTTGTGGGATTTGAGACAAAATAAATGCCATACAAACCTGCTACTGAGCAGGTGAGTGTAAGTTACTGTGGTGATGAACACCGGTAAAAATCAACCCAGGATCATGGTACCTAAAACCCACAGTTGACACAAACATATCTGAAACTTACGTGGCTAGCAAGCTAAACTGCCTTCATGGTACAGCCACAGGTTGTATTCTCGCTAAGACATCGCTAGCCAGACCTTCAGACTGACGGCAGAAGGTCTGGACTCTATTGCAGCTTACATTGGCTAAGGACCGCCCAAGTGGACGTTTGACTGACATGTATTTGCAACCAATCACAGTTCGTTTTGTTCCGCATCATGTTTAGGGGCTTGAAAATGTTGATGTCCCTACAATAACAAACCAGCATGCATCTAATAAATTATTCATTCAAGAACGCTGTGCAAGTTTACTGCAACAATGGAGCTGCGATCTTCACATACCTTTGAAAATCCAGCGTTTAGTTAGTCCTGGTAAGCGCTCATTGTCACAGCTGTAAACACAACGGCTTTTTTTCTTCCATGAGGGGGTTTGGCATCACGGCATGTGTTTCCAGGTGGACTTTTAAGAACATGACACACACGTCTCCCAGACATCCTGTAGAATTCAACCAACCAGATGATGACTTTGACAATCCTGAAGTTTTTCCAGTTAAGTGTGCCATATGCATCAGACGTTCAGCCAATGGACGTCTGAGACTAAGACATTGCAAACCCAATCTGGACCAATCAGCTTTGTGTAAAGCAGTGGTTCTAAGTTCTGGTCTTGGCGTTTCAACGCTCTGCACATTTTCTGTATCTCCCTTATTTAATACACCCGATTCAGATCATCAGCAGTGTTGCCAATTGCTTTCAGTTGAAAGTAGCTAAAACCGGTCGCTAAATGTCAATAGATGATGTCATGCACCATGGTACCAGTGAGTCCACTGATCTATATTAATACAAATGTAGATCAGTGGGTGAGTCACTCAATCTAGATAAGGTTTGTCCAAGAAGTTGCTAGTTTTGTCCCTAGGCTTTTTTTAAAAAGTCTCAAAAGGGGCGGGAAGTCGCAAATTTAGCGACAAAATTGCTAAATTGGCAGCACTGATCATCAGCTGCTAAGGAGAGATCTCAACTCAACTGAGTGTGTCTTACAGAATGTGCAAAGCGTTGGGTTGCCATCAGGACCAGGATTGAAAACCACTGGAGTAAAGTGACATATATCTGACGTGATAAAATAAAAGGAACATCAAATTAAGATGCATAATCAAGAAAAAATTATGAGTTAAAATGACAAAAATAAGGATGATGATTGAGAGGTAACACATCTTATTCTTAGCAATAGTAATAAAATAATTTTATATACAATTTAATAATATCAATAAAATAGATTTAACACACCTGTAACGAACTCATCCCTGTGTGTCTGAGTTCGGGACTTTTATGTTGAAATGTTTTTGCCTTGTCTTGTCAAGACTTGTTTCACCTTGTGTTTTCTCTCTACCTTGTCTGCTACTATGGTTATCTTTGTTCGTTTCCCAGACAACACGCCCCTCCCCTTGTTACCTCATTCGCATTTCTGTCTATAAATAGGACCATGTTTGAGTAAGCATTTGTAGGTTATTGTTTGAGTTGCTCAATGTAAAGTTCGTTGTGTTGTCTTGCCATGATGTTCATGCCTCGTCTATTTAGCCAATCTATTTAGGCCTAGTCTTCCTTGGAGCTTATATCTTTGCATAGTCTGGAATTATGCCTTGTCTGCCTTGGATTATTCACTGCTTACTTTGGATTCGTGTCATGCCTGTTTGTGGATTACTTTGTCATGTCTGGAACCAAGTTTGTTTGTTTATATCATTGTGACTGCTTTCGTATGGAATAAACTGTTTGCATTTAGATCCTCGTCTCTCCCTTTGTTGAACCAGTGCGGCCCACATTACAGAATAACCAACCCTCTCAGATGGATCTAGCAGCAGATTTGCCACCGGGAGCTCATCTTCTCATGCTCCATCAGGGTAACCGCTCCATAGAGGATCACACATGAGATTTCCTGGACCATGCATATCAAACATCTTAATGCACCATTGAGAAATCTCAACTCTTCACTGATTCTCATGGAACATTAGCAGACATTGTTGAACAGGCTTTATTATTAAGCAGTACTTCATTTACTGTAGGATTTGCATACAAGGAGCAGCGAAATCCTGCAGTACCCGCTACCCCCGAGCCTGTTTGCGCCATGTCTACTACGTCAGGACTGGTTTACGTCATGGCCGTCAAACCAGAGCCTCTTCACGACATGGCCGCCAAGCCTGAGCTTCTTCACGTCATGCCTGCTAAGCCTGAGACTGTTCACATCATGCCTGACAAGCCTGAGTTTCTACGTCATGTCTGCCAACCCATACAAATCAGTTCATTTTAACCTTCAATATTAATGTAGTACCAACTGATTCCCATTAGATTTATTTTTCTTGAGAATTTGCCATGTACTGTACCTGATATACAGTATATCCAAAATAACTTAGATCGAATCGAATTGCAAGCTTGTGAATCGAAATGCATAACTATGATGACAGACTGGCTGGAAATAGTGCAAAACAGAAAACAAAGTCCAAACAGATATTGTGACATACCGATAAGCTTCATCTTTCCATTATTGTTAATAATACTTGCAACTTGCTAAAGATAAATGAAAAAAAGCTTGTGTTGACACTAGAGAAATTGCATCAATATAAGGCATTTCTGCTATCGTTAAACATTTTTGTGTGCTAAACCTTGAAAAAACTTAAAAAGAAAAAAAAATCCTTGGATGGAAACCTTGCTAATTGAAAACGGGTATGGTAGATGGAACACTTTTTTATATTTTTACATTAAAAACCATTAAGCCACGTTAAGCGTTTGTCTCGTTAAGCGTTTTAGAATATCCCCAAAATGTTCTACTGTAACCGACGCCTCGTTCTATTTTGGATCTTTGAAATATGCGTAGTATTTTAAGCGTTTGTCACATGTTGTGCATGTAAAATTAGGAAATATGAATGTGAAGTGAATTTATGGTCTCGTTTTAAATGCATGGATCACTATGCTTGCGTCGACTTCACTGTAGCCTACATGTGCGCTGGTTCCTTTCCGTGTTGTGACCGGTGTCCAAATCTCAATCAAACTCAAGGCAATTCATTCAAATGACTAATAATGGAAAATATCAAGCGCTTCCATTTCAGTCCCTATTATCAGATCTGCTGAAGATGTTGCTGTTCATGTTTGCCAGCGCAGGACATTTTACAAATCCAGACCAGACGATGTTCTACGGCCATGTCTGGAATAAAGAGTTGCCTATCCATGTCACACAGTACAGTTAGGGTGATATTAACCCGTGATATAAGATTTTGGCCATACTACCCATCCAAATCATTCATCCCAGTATTAATGTCAGTAGGCTACAGTTCTTGTATTTCGGGCACACCACAAGGTGTCACTGTGGCATCAACGCTTCGCTCTCGCCTACTCTGAGCTCGATTGCTATGTCTGAGGTAAACCACGCCCTCCTAATTACCCTACGGACAAAGCAATGTTTAAAAATAAAGAAATGTAGAAATAAAGAAATGTAGAAATAAAGAAATGTAGAAATTAATAAATGTGGAAATGAACAAATATGGAAATACATAAATAAATGTGGAAATAAATAAAAATCAAAATGAATAAATGTATAAAAAAATAAAATAAAAAATAAATATATATATACATAAATAAGGAAATTAATGTATAAATAATAATAATAATAATTTTTTTTTTTTTTTTGCTTTTCTATGTATATTTATTTATATATTTGTGCTTTTTTACATTTATTTGTATATTTATTTATGTATTTATTTATTTTTAATTTTGGCAGACTTGGCATTCCATACCAGTGATGCTCACGAAGCGGAATCTTCCATTCAAATGTCTATTTTGGTACAAACACTTGTAGACTAAAACATAAAATAATACTTTTAAATCTACTGCTATACGCTTTCACCTGACATACAAATGGACATCCGCGTCGCATATCTCGAGGACATTAATAAATAATAATAATGATAATAAAAAGCATTAGCCAAAAAGCAAATGGTTCTTACTGGTCCATTCACACCAGCGCGGAGAAAAGTAACAGGAACCACGTGACATCTCAGTACAGCCTGTATCAATTATTTGAAGTCGCGGACCATTTTTAATAGACAACAAAATTGAAGATACACAGTAAAGCACTTAAAATTCGAGAATAATATAGATTCGTCGTATCTGACCAATTTTAGACCACTGTGGGTCCGCTAAGCCCCGCCCACTATCTGCTACCGTGATTTCTATGGATTCTACCTGCATGTGCAGATAACACCGATCTGGCGAAAAATTAATAATAATTCGTTATCATTTGTTTTTCCATTCGTCCATTTCTTTCCGTTATGAGATCGTGGCTCGCAGCAGAGCAATCGTCGGGACTGTATCGGTGACCAGTAACATTGAAGGCGATATTTGGTGGTAATGATGGCTCTCAGGCGGACTGTGTTCTTCTGTCTGTTGTGTTTGTTGATGCTCGTGCACGGCAGCAGGAGGAGACACGCGCGCTGTCCCGCATCATGTACATGCAGTAAAGATAACGCCTTGTGTGCCAATACCGGATCAATACCGAGGAGCTTCCCTCCAGATGTCATCTCACTGTGAGTAATGACAGCAATCATAACAGTGTGTCATTATTATTATCGTTACCTGTGTCCAGTTATTGATGTTTTTTTCCAGATCGTTCGTCAAGTCCGGCTTCACTGAAATCCCTAAAGAGAGTTTCATTCACACTCCAGCCCTCCATCTGCTGTAAGACTGTCACATCACTTCACGAGAGAGAGAGAGAGAGAGAGAGAGCTTTCATGTGTTCTGTCTGATCAGTGCAGTTTGAATGATTAATGCTGTACAATAGTGTTCATAATAGCTTATGACTGGGGAAGAGGACAGGTCTAAAGCAAAACAGTGTAAAAAAGAGTAAAAAAAATAAAGAACATAAAGAAAACATAAATAAAATCAAAATGAATAAATGTATAAATAAATAAAAGAAAAAAATAAATATATACATAAATAAGGAAATTAATGTATAAATCATTAAGTGATTAAATGATTGATTTTAAGAAAAATAAAATAATAAATTATACATCAATCTACAGTAGTAGGGTACAACGGGGCTAAAGGCACACCTTAAGAAATTGTGTTTTTCTCTACTCTCAAAGTGTATGATTGCAGGGAAAATATATATGTTTGTATTGGACACTGATGGAGCTTGTGTGGAAAAAAAAAATCATAAAGTGGTTAATTTTGTTTAAAAATCTTATAAATGTATGAGGTGGTGAGGGGGTAAAAGGCACACAGTATTCATACAAATACTTCAGCTAAAATAATATGACTAGGTTAAAACTTGTTCAAAAGTACGGAAGAGGATTAGGGTCAAGCAATAGTAAAAAAATAAAACCATCTCGAGATTAAAGTTGTTAAATTTCGAGAAAAAACTCGTTAAATTTAGAGAAAAAAGTCGAAATAAAATGTTGAGAATAAAGTCATTAAATTACGAGAATAAAGTCATTAAATTACGAGAATAAAGTCATTAAATTACGAGAATAAACTTGTAAAATTTCGAGAAAAAAGTCGTTAAATTTCGAGAAAAAAGTCGAGATAAAATGTTGAGAATAAACTCATTAAATTAACGACTTTATTCTCGTAATTTAATGACTTTATTCTCAACATTTTATTTCGACTTTTTTCTCGAAATTTAACGAGTTTTTTCTTGTATTTTAATGAGTTTATTCTCAACATTTTATCTCGACTTTTTTCTCGAAATTTAACAACTTTAATCTCGAGATGGTTTTATTTTTTTATTATTGCTTGGCCCTAATCCTCTTCCGTACTAAAGAATCACTTTAGCAAAGTTTGTACTATTTTCTGTTTATTTTGATAAATAAAATAATTCATTTTTGTTCAGTAAATTTACTGTCATTAAAATAGGCCTATGTGATATATATTTTTATATATAAAATAACAAAATAGATTTTAAAATACAGAAACATTAAAGATTCTGCAAGCATTGAAGGAGATCCCATAATAGCCTATTTAATATAGATTTAAAGTAGTAACAATAAATTATATTTTATTATGATATGATTATATATTTTAAAATATGATTGTTTCATTATAAATATGGTTATTATCTCTAAGATGGATACCCAATTTGATATATGATATTTGCTATCAAACCATGTCACGTTAACAAATGGAAAAGTCAGTCAGATATTCATTATCATGTTAATTATTGTGCCTTTCGCCCCAACAGCAGGGGCGCTTTTTACCCCAAATATCATACTTTTACATATTCTTCCGTTGCTTGAATTACCTTGAACAAAACTGAAAATCATTAAGAAGACCTTTGTCTGAAAATACAAACATTAATTTAATGGATTTTTATTTGCTATTTAAATCAACAACATTTTAAAAAACATCAAATATTAGATCAAACTGCCTCAGAATCATCTTTGCGCTGCTGCGCGCGATCGCATCGAGGATCAGACAAATTTGCACGTGCATTTTGAAAAGCGAATGTTTAGGAAAGTGCTGCGGCACGTTTTTGTGCCATCTAGTGGTTTAGAGGGAAATAAAATCAAAGGTGCCTTTTGCCCTGTTGTACCCTACAGTACTAATAAAGTGAGTAGAAAAATAATGCAACATAATAGAAACTGATTATAATATAACACAGTATTTTCACTGTAAATTTTTTTTCTAAATAATTTATGAAAAGATAATGCAGAGAAACATTTATTATAACACGTTATTAATGTCTTTATAGAGCATCAGAAATACAATTGCAAATATAATCTATAAGATATATAAAAAAAGTTTTACTTTCATCATATACAGTATCTTCCCTGAGAATTTATACCCCTTTATTAAAATGACATGCCTGTCCCAGTTTGCCAATAATACGTCATCCCAAGCTGGACAATAAACACTGCAGCAAAAAGTCAATGTTTGAAATAAAAAATAATATTTTTTACTGTTATATCCTAACATAATAACATATCACAAATTACTCATAATCACATTTTGCTACTTCATAACCTTAAAGGTGAAGTATGTAAGATTTTTAATGTTAAATATATTGTCTTAACCCATTTTATGGTTCAATGACTACTATTAGTAAACCAGTCATGTGTTTGTCTCGCCCGAAAGTGTAAACATTGAGCCTCCCAGACACTACTGTACTGTAGCAGGCTGAGAGAGTGGGGCGTGGCTACTGTAGCAGGCTGAGAGAGTGGGGCGTGGCTACTGTAGCAGGCTGAGAGAGTGGGGCGTGGCTACTGTAGCAGGCTGAGAGAGTGGGGCCTGGCTACTGTAGCAGGCTGAGAGTGGGGCCTGGCTACTGTAGCAGGCTGAGAGTGGGGCGTGGCTACTGTAGCAGACTGAGAGATTGGGGTGTGGCTACTGTATCAGACAGAGAGTGGGGTGTGGCTACTGTAGCAGACTGAGAGATTGGGGAGTGGCTACTGTATCAGACAGAGAGTGGGGTGTGGCTACTGTAGCAGACTGAGAGATTGGGGAGTGGTTACTGTATCAGACAGAGAGTGGGGTGTGGCTACTGTAGCAGACTGAGAGATTGGGGAGTGGCTACTGTATCAGGCTGAGAGATTGGGGAGTGGCTACTGTATCAGGCTGAGAGAGTGGGCGTGGCTACTGTATCAGGCTGAGAGATTGGGGCGTGGCTACTGTAGCAGGCTGAGAGAGTGGGGCGTGGCCACTGTAGCAGACTGAGAGATTGGGGTGTGGCTACTGTAGCAGGCTGAGAGAGTGGGGCGTGGCCACTGTAGCAGACTGAGAGATTGGGGAGTGGCTACTGTATCAGGCTGAGAGAGTGGGGCGTGGCTACTGTATCAGGCTGAGAGATTGGGGCGTGGCTACTGTAGCAGACTGAGAGAGTGGGGCGTGGCTACTGTAGCAGGCTGAGAGATTATATAGAAATTACATACTTCTCCTTTAACATGATTCAGAAGCCTTTGAAACCACTGCTGTCCAAATGTTGCATGACCTCCTGAAATGATGTCAGAACTGTAGAACCCGTTTGTGTGATCCCATACTTTCAGATGAACGTAATGCTGATCTTTATTAATGTAATCACACAAAGACAAATACTCTTCAGTGACCTGTATTCACCCTATATTATCTCTCCTAGTCTTTTCACAGCAAACGTCTTTGATTCTATAAATGAAGATGCGTTTCTTGGTCTTCCTCATCTGGAGTATCTGTAAGTGTCTCACAGAATGTGATTATATGAGTAATCAGCACTGCATGAGGAACTCTTCACTGATCCGATGACAGAAAAACAGCTGATCTGATGATTCATGTGTTTCCTTGTGTATAATAACTCGTTTTGAATGCTTGTCATTTACATGAGAACATTTTTGCATTATGCATCACGTTGATGTTTGTTGTTCTTCTAGGTTCATTGAAAATAACCAAATCAAGTCCATATCGCCTTACGCCTTCAGAGGACTCAAGTCCTTAATACACTTGTGAGTATTTCTGCACAGTACAATCAGCTCTCTGTTCATCCACATTAAAACATTGCAGTCATAATAAGAATGATATTTAAAATCTATGAATATATAGAAAATATTTACAATTTATTATGTAGAAAAAAAATGTCTGCTGTGGAAGCTTGTTTCCTCCCTGGAATAAAAAATAAAAAAGGTAATTGCAACTTTTTATCTCACAATTATGATTTTTTTTCTTGCAATTGTGAGTTAATGTCTCAAGTTTATATCTCACAATTCTGAGAAAACGAGTCAGAATTGTGAGATAAAAAGAACTTACCTTTTTTAATTTTTATTCCGTGCTTCCACAGTCTGCATTTGTAATTGTCTGCATTTTCTTATTTGATTATTCATGTTATATCACGGATGTTTGAAGAAGCAGTCAGCAAACCAGTTTTTATTCTTTAAAAAACCTTTCCATACCATAAAAATTGGTCCATTTCTCTTTACTGATGTAAACTACCGTTTGGTTCTTGACGAATGTTATTGCAGAAGTCTGGCGTACAATAATTTGGAGACGCTACCGAAAGATCTTTTCAAAGGGATGGAAGCTCTGACTAAAGTGTATGTATGCGAGTGTGTGATGTTTTAGCAACGTGACATCATTATAATAATAGTCAATGGTATACGAGCTTCTAGACTGAAACTTTTATTCGTTTGTCCAGGGATCTGAGAGGAAATCTCTTCAGCTGCGACTGTAAGTTAAAGTGGTTAGTCGACTGGATGTTTCATACAAATGCAACTGTGGATGAGATCTACTGCAATGGCCCTGAAGCTTACCAGGGCAAGAAGATCAACGACCTCGAGGCGCAGTCATTTGATTGCATAACAACAGGTTGGTCGTATTCATTACAGACCACTTTGTGTTTTTTGACATCAAATGAAAAAGAGCTTAACATTTGTCTATTTATTTGTTCTACAGATTTTCCGCTGTTGAAGTCTCTTGAATTTCAGTCCATTTCAGTCGAAGCTTTTGAATTTGGTGGTGACCAGTTTGTCGTATTCGCCCAGCCGTTCATTGGCAGGTGTAACTTCATGGAATGGGATCACGTGCAAATGGAGTTCAGAAACTTCGATAACATCACAAGTAAGCAAATAGTGTTGCAATGAGTTAAAGGGTTAGTTCACCCAAAAATGAAAATTCTGTAATTTATCACTCGCCCTCATGTCGTTCCACACCTGTAAGACCTTCGTTCATCTTCAGAACACAAATTACATTTACATTTATGCATTTGGCAGACGCTTTTATCCAAAGCGACTTACATTGCATTATACTATACTATATAAATTAAGATATTTTTGATGAAATCCGAGAGGTATATGACTCGTCCATAGACAGCAATATAATCAACACTTTCAAGGTCCAGAAAGGTAATAAAATAGTGACTTTATTCAACAATCTCTTCTCTTCTGTGTCATTCTCATACGTTGTTTATGTCCAGCACTTCCAGGTTCATCGTCAGAACGCCGACTCATTATTGGCCGTCAGCGTCACACACATGAGTCAGTTTTGGCCAATGATCATTATATATATTTAATCTCAAAGGTCATGTTAACCGAAAATGTTCTGTCATTGATTAAACTGACGTGATAAAGATTTCGGTAAGCTACTGTATCTTTCAACATATTTTTTTGATTTTAATTTATGTTTATTTCGTTCTGTACTGTAGTAAAGAGGAAAGGATGATCGCATTCGCTCTCGACAAGAGTTCAAGATGAAAAGTGACGCAGTCTTTGATCAACTTTCTTTTCATAATATAAATAAATGCACAGCCTAGGCCTATTTGCTTGTCCTGTAAGTTCGTGAATAAAAATGAAAATGTGGATGAAATCAGAAGCTATTAAATGTCTTATCATTAAAATATAAAAATTAAAATGACAGGTAATAATTGATTATGACGGATTTTAACAATGTACCTTTCTGGACCTTGAAAGTGTTGATTATATTGCTGTCTATGGACGAGTCATATGCCTCTCAGATTTCATCAAAAATATCTTAATTTGTGTTCTGAAGATGAATGAAGGTATTATGGCATGAAAGAATAAATGACAGAATTTTCATTTTTGGGTGAACTAACCCTTTAATGTCTAACTCTACACATAGTATTAATAATAATACACACAATACAGTGGGTATAAAAAGTACATATCTCTGTTAAAACAGTTGTTTTTTGCGATGTAAAAAATGAATGAAATGTGTTTGGGGACCTGAAGAAGGCCGTGCACAGGAGATGCCCTCACAATTGAACAGATCTGGAACGCCTTTGCTAGAGATGCTCCGATCAACCGGCCAGGGACTGAAATTGGCCGATTTTCCTCACGATCGGCCCGGATCGGTGACTAGCCGATCAGTCTCATGTCTTTCAGTGGCACAGGCAATAACGTCAGCTGTGCGTTTTCTCTCTCTCTTCTCTCTGACGGTGAAGTGACACACACCCGCCTCCGCTCTCTCACTCGTCTCATCCGCTCCGGTTAAATAGTGCTTGTGTTCCACATAATTTTACTGATTCCTGCAGGTTTTGTGCTCACGGCAAAAGCACACGCACCTCTGATCTATTTAAGTGGATAAGCCGCCTTTCGGTCTCAAGCTGCTTGTGAGTCGCAAGTACCAAAATGAGTGGCTTACTGCTCTTAAACGGTCAAATACAATTATGATTGGCTTACCCGTCTATCCTGATAAACTGTCAGTTTTTGAATGTAGAATAGTTAAGATAGATAATGCAAGTTGTGTGACAGTATTTTGAATCTGTGCATAAACTCTTAAAGTATCATGTTAATCAAACAACAAAAGACAAAGAAAATCACTCTCTGCTCTTGACTGAATACGTTTTGTCATTTCAATTGTAAGCATTAATCTGTATTTAATTTTTACAATGAAGACTATCCAGTGTTATTTCACATTTGTTTACTTTAATTTCTGTAGTATTTCTTACCTGAATATACTGTATACCCGTGTTTATTTCATATCTCTCTTTATTCTGTTGCATTTATTTGTGCTGTTGTTTGAAATGTGCTTATTTGTTCTTATTTTATTACTGTCTGTTTACTTTTGTATGACAATAACATTTTGCATTGACAAAGACTTTAACTTGATAGAAAAGTGTCAGTCAGACGACAGAAGGACTGTAGGAGATTGAATTCAGCAGATTTTTCAGCAAACTTTTGTTGATCGTTCAGAAGCCTTTGCCTATCAAATTTGATACTGTAGTGTTTGAATGATTCTGCAAATCTTTCCTCCGTAGGTACGTCGTCGGTCATCTGCAAACCTCTAGTCATTGACAATCAACTCTTCATTATAGTGGCACAACTGTTCGGCGGCTCGCACATCTTCAAGAGAGACGTCTCGGCAAACAAATTCATCAAAATCCAAGACATCGACATTTTGAAAATACGAAAGCCAAACGACGTGGAAATCTTCCACGTGGACGGAGAGTCTTTCTTCATCATTGCCGACAGCTCCAAAGCCGGCTCCACAACCATTTATAAATGGAACGGCAATGGCTTCTACTCCCATCAGTCCTTGCACCCCTGGCACCGCGACACAGACGTGGAGTATCTAGACATTTCTGGCAAGCCTCATTTGATCTTGTCCAGCAGCTCTCAACGGCCGGTCATTTACCAATGGAGCAAGAGCACCAAGCAGTTTGAGCGACGTACGGATATCCCAGAGATGGAGGACGTGTACGCGGTCAAACACTTCACTGTGAAGAGCGAGCTCTACATATGTCTGACCCGCTTCATTGGCGACTCCAAGGTGATGAAATGGGACGGCAGCATGTTCAGTGAGATCCAGACCATGGCCTCCCGTGGCTCCATGGTCTTCCAGCCGTTCTCCATCGCCAACTGGCAGTACGCCATCCTGGGCAGCGATTACGCCTTTACTCGGGTCTATCGCTGGGACGCAAAGAAGAGACAGTTTATTCAATTCCAGGAGCTGAACATTCAAGCACCCAGGGCTTTTTCTCTGGTGTTCATTGACAACAGGGAGTTCCTTCTTGGCTCTAGTTTTAAGGGGCAAACACGGATATATGAACACCTGGTCCTTGACTTGAGCAGCTGATTTGCTCCATCGGGACAGTTGAGGATAATTAGTGTCTCAAAGAATCTCACGAAACACGTCCAGGTCATATTTAACTCTAAAATCTGAAAAAAAGACAGTTTTTTTGTTGTTTGTTTAAAGTAAATAAAGCCCATTTTAAAGTCACCATGAAATCAAAATTGACAATTCCTTTTTTTTTATGGAATATTGCAGTATTTATTATAAATGATTTACTTTATTTAATTAATGTTCCTGGTAATCTTGAATCGGAATATCTTCTCCTCCCTCTTGCAGCATCTCTTCTCTTCTCTGATGATGAGGGCGGGGCAACCTGTCACTCACATGAGATCCACCAATAGCAAACCACAACCATCCAATCAATTCCCCACAGACAAAATCAAGCCCCGCCCTACATTTGTTCTTGTTCCTGAAGCTGTTTCTCTCAGATATATGGCACAATAGGGAATGCCAACTTTTTTGCCATGTATTTTTATTTTTATGATTTAAGCAATTTAAACCTCTCAATTCTCCATAACGCAATGTAGTCTTTTTTTTACTGTAATTTTCATGACTTAATCATCATGAAAATGTCACCATGCATAAAAATATTAATAGTTCAAAAATAGGCTTCATTTTCTTAATGCAAAACACCATTTCTTATTTTGTCTTAACTTTTGACTTTGGGGTGAAATATGACCTGGATGTGTTCACATTCACAGCATGAAGACTCTTTGCAGATGACTTGCATGATGGTGCCTTAATTAGGTACCGCCGCTAAAATTATTCATGTTGTTTTTTTTTGTTTTTTTAATGATCTTCTCAGTGCATTTCTCATTCATTTCTGTTGTATTTTTACATTGTGACTGCCGTACTTTCATTGAAATACTTGCTATTCTATTTATTAATGTGTTTTTCTCAAATGAATCTTGTTTACTTCTCTCTTAACTTGTAAACAATGTATTTTATGTGGCAGCTGGGTGACATATTTGATACGCAGATTGGGAATTTGAAATATACATCGACTTTTGGAGTAGTGTGTCATGTGAACATTGTTTTTAGCATTTGCCTGTTTGTTCGAACTGTATTAACCACTAACAGACAACCAATGTCAGTACTTTTTTCAACAAGATACAATTATTTGTTATGAGATGAAGAGATTCATATCACCAAAACATGAAACTGTGATGTTCTACTGGATAAGTTTGTGCATGCAGTTTCATGCCTACATTTTGGAGACACTGATACTAACTTTAAATAAAGACTTTGTGATCCTGAGTTCGTGAATAACTATAAAGCATGTGCACATGAAAGTGTGACATCTGTAGTGAACAGCCAATCACATGCTGTGAAACTGACTTCTCTCTTCTGCTAAAGATTAAGAGATTTTATGAAAAATGTGAAGAATTTAAACACATTTACACAGAAAGAAATCATCTGACAATATCATTAGATAATGCATATTGGTAGTTCATAATAATTACATCTCTACATCGACATAAACATTTTTAAAGCTTTATATACTGAGTGAGTCCAGTTCTAATTTATATTAACACACAATCATTTTTTTCAATCTTTTTAAAGTACTTTTTCTAAACTCTTAACGCAGCAACACACCTCCATCACACAATTAGCCAAATAGTTAATTTTCTGCCCAAAACCATATTGTATTAAATAAAAACAAACTCTACAATTAAAAATGCTAAAAACCTTTTTCCACATATACTAACTCTATCAAAACACTAGTACAAGTTTTCTATCCAACATGAACATATCATTGTGCAATGACTGTAAAAATACTAACAGTATTTTATTCCATTATGATCGCAGCATTACTCATGTTTCAGTTCTACCTGCAGAAAATATGATTTGTTTTTATAAATCAGTTTCTTTTTACTGTAAGCCATTCTACATTTTTGGTTGAGTGTTACATACATGGCCTTTGGTCATATATAAAAAGTATAAATATCTCACAAATTTGACTATTTTTCTTGCTGTTGTGAGTTTGCATGTCACAATTCTGACTTTTTTTCTCAGAATAGTGAGATATAAACAAGTAATTGAGAGAAAAACAGTCATAATTGTGAGATAAAAAGTCACAATGACCTTTTTTTATTTTCTATTCATGGCAGAAATAAGCATATATAGGTTCCACATGTATAAGGAAACCATAGAGATGCACAATCCAACACACATTCTTCCTCCTCTCCCACTCCTCTTCTTCTTCCTTGTCCTGATCCAGCTTTTCCTCTCTGTTACATGCCCCTCTTTTGAGTCTAGGGGTGAGAAGAGGAGAGTAATAAAAATAGCGTGGAGAGAAAGAGAGAGCTGCCGTCTCCAGGTCCCAGGGCAGATATGCTCAACAACAGTTTCAAAATAACACAAGATTTATTAAACAAACTGAGGGAATTAACAAAAGGCTTCTGGAGGGCAGAGGCCAAAACAACAAACAAAAGAGCATTCTTAGGGTTTTAAGGGATAACAATCAAAAGAAAAGAAAAGAAAATACAAAGACACTCGTGAGCCTGTCGAGCCGACAGCAGGAGGAGCAAGAGCAACATAGAAGAACAGGACCCACTTACAGTTTCTTTTTTAATTACTTTGGTACTATTTTCACATGTAAGGTGTACATTTTCAAAACTCTTAGTACAAAACTCCAAACTGATCACACTTTTAACACAGCTAGTCATTTATTCAAAACCTGATCTCATGCTTTCATTCTACATATTTTCATTTTACATAATCACCGTTTCAAACACAAGATCATTGAGAACATTTGGTGTAATCACTGAAACACAACAGTGTGATCTTCTTTCAGTTTAGTACTTTTAACAATCAGTTCATTCAATAGCAAGATACATGTTTCAAATCAGCCTCGATGCTGAAATAATTATCATTATCGTAATTATCACAGGCTACAGATGCCACTTTAGAACATTACCTAAATTACATAATTGACACAAATGTTTGGTTTATTAGATGAGGTCATGACTGCAGCCGGTGATGAGGCTCAAACCAGCACATCCAGTGCAAGTAGACTTTGACTATTTAATTTGACTTCACATTGTTTTATTTATCCGCTATATTGATGAGACCTTTTTGATGGATATTGGTTTATTTATGTCCTTTTTGTGCGCTTGAGCTTAACTGAGTTTAAAAGGTTGTTCTGTCGACCTTTGATTTATTGCAATATTGAGGTGTTCAAAATAAACATGATTTCTCATCTTACAGATCATCTGTTTCTTATTTTCACTCTCATGTCTCTCAGGACTAGTGCATCTCTGAGCCGACATTCAGCATGAGTAAAATACTTAAGTACTGTTAAAATCAGATACTTTAAGACTTTTACTCAAGTCGTATTGGAATTGGTGACTTGTAACTTGTAATAGAGTCATTTTCACTGTAAGGTATCTGTACTTTTACTCAAGTATGGTTTTCAGGTACACTTTACACCTCTGCTGTCAATAAAGTAAATGTTCTCATTGTGCCATATGACTGAATATATACTGTAGTTGACCTTTATAAGGGTGAGTTACAGTAATGTGGCAGTCTTTACCATGGTAATGCCTTTGTTTACAGTATCACATGGCATACTATAATGTAAAATGCTGTATTTTACAGTCGCTCTGTACTCTATCTCTGTTCACAAATTTTAAACCCATCTGTATATTTCTCTCTCTCTCTCTCTCTCTTTTCCAGTGTTTGGAGTGGCGTGAGTGCGGAGCGTATTTTTCTGAGTGAGTTTTTTTCCTCCTTTTTTCTTATGTATTATTGTTTTTTCTTTTTTTGATTGCTTTGTTTGTTTGATTTTGGGTCTTGTGGGGGTTTTCCCCTTGTGTGCCAAGCTCACAAGCTTGGTTGGAAGTGATCAAGTGAAGTGGCAGTCATTTGAACCTTGTGATGATGTTGATTTAGAATCAGATAAAACTGAGTTCAAAGGTCTAATTAAAAGGAAAAGTTCAAGTGAAGTTCAAAGTTTTAAGCAGAAAAAAAAACAAATGTGGTTGATGATGATGACAAAGAAGAGATTCAGATTCAGATTCAGTTTTCAGTTTTTCTCTCAAAGAGATTCATCCAGTCGTGACTATGAGGTATATCAAACTCTTCCTCAAAGCAACGAGGAATAAGAGAGGAGTACGTGTCTGTGAATGTTTTCCAGATATCAAACAATTCATTGACAAAACCAAATTGTTCATGGCGCAAAGCTTATTCACAAACAAGGAAATTTATAGGTTGAAGAAAATTGTAAGAATTCTAAACCTTGATCTTGTAAATGAAAACAACTAAAAAAACCTAAAGTGATGATATGGGTTCCTAGTTATGTTTTTAGCAGTTTTTTACTTGTTTTTTTCCCTCCTCTTTTCTTTTAAAAATGAATGACATTAATATTGCTTCTTTAAATATATTAACGGGGCAAGAGATTTTAAGAAAATAATGGAAATTTATGAATTTGTGTAACAACATAAGTTAGATGTGGTGATGCTGCAGGAAACTCATAGTGATCTAAATAATGCTTCTGATTGGGCTAGAGAATGGAGTGGTTTTTCGTTTTTAAGTCATAATACTTCACTGGAGTAGCTGTTCTTTTTGCAAAAGATTTAACCCACTTTCTTTTCAAGTAGAAGAAATAGTAAAAGGTAGACTTTTAAAAGCAAGAGCAAACTATGAAAAGAATGTTATCGTTTTTATTTGCGTGTACACTCTAAAAAATGCTGGGTTAAAAACAACCCAAGTTGGGTTGAAAATGGACAAACCCAGCGATTGGGTTGTTTTAACCCAGCGGCTGGGTTAAATGTTTGCCCAACCTGCTGGGTAGTTTTATTTAACCCAAATATTGTTTAAAAATTACTGTATTTCTTGCTTAAAATGAACCCAAAATATGTTGGAAATTAACATTTATTAATATGTTTAATAAACAAACATTTATTAATACTTTTTTTGAATAATATTTAAACAATAAACATTTATTAAATTGCTTATTAATAAATGCTCATCTTTTTGATTATTATTGTTGCCTCTAGTAATTATGAGTCTGATTTTTAATTTCCAACCTATTTTGGGTTCATTTTAAGCCAGACATATAGTCATTTGTAAACAATTGTTGGGTTAAATAAAACTACCCAGCAGGTTGGGCAAACATTTAACCCAACTGCTGGGTCAAAACAACCCAATCGCTGGGTTTGTCCATTTTCAACCCAACTTGGCTTGTTTTTAACCCAGCATTTTTTAGAGTGTATTGTGTTCTGTATTACAAAAATGTAATCAAGAAGAGTTTTTATTTTTGGGAGGTGATTTTAACTGCACTGAATCTAATTTACATAGGAATCATTTTGAACCTCATTTGCCTTCTAGAAATAGATTGATTCAACTTGTGAAGATGCATGAACTGTGTGACATTTGGAGACACTTAAAGGGTACGCAAAAACAATGTACTTGGACTCATGTGCGTGATAGAGTCATCTCTATGGCAAGATTGGACAGATTTAGTGACAAACATTTTCAAGAATTATTAAATTTTTTAGGGGGGAGGATTTTAAAACTAAGAAAGCTTTTTATAACTCTGTACAACAATGGTGGGATGTAGGGAAAGCCCAAATTAAGCAGCTTTGTTTACAGTTTACTCGAAACATCACTACAGAGACTCATTTTAGAATGAGTGTTTTGGAGGCTGATATTTTAAAACTCCAAGAACTGGCAGAGTCTACTGGTACAAGAGGTTTCTTTTTAGATAAAAAAACACAATTGGTCATATATATGTCATATATATATGATATGTCACATGAAAATATTTCTGTTTCATCTTTTGAACAGATGGTAATGAAACTGAAAGACTAACACTTGTGTAGGTGTTCAGCTACATCTAATTGTTTTGATAAAGCATTTCATTTTTTAAGATTTGAAATATAATTCAATATTACTGTAGAAATGTAGAAAATTGCTGTTTGTATTCAATTTTGTATTATGTTAGGTTCAGAACTGAAGTTGAACAGTTTTGGCAAGAGCATGTAAGCGTCAGATCAGGCCTGTATGTTCATAGAGTTTTGCTGGTGTTTGTGTCTGAGTGAGAAATGTATTCATGTAAATTGAAACTTGTCATTTTTAAGATACCTAAGTATTGAGAAATGTGTTCTAGCAATTGTAAAAAAACTGTAATGTTTTGCACATGCTGTTGAGTCACATTTTTACTCATATTCTGTGTTTGTTTCTCGATCCCACATCCTGAACTAAATCACATCATGACGTCCACGCTTTCTTCAGGCTGAGAGTCACTAAATGTTTCAGACACATTTGTACTGCAAGTTAAAGCACTATTGTGCAGGTACCTGCTTTTACAGTCAATTTCCTCTATAAATGAATGCATGAAGACAAACACTATAAAATTCAAAAATCTACTGTTCCTCGATATGTATTACAGTTTTTAGTAGTCTAAACTGAATCATATTTCACTGCTTTTACACAAAATGCTTTCAGTGACCACATTTTTTCAAAATCCATGAACACTTTTGTTATTCGTATTTCACCATCTGTAAAACGCTATACATTTGCAGCACATTTTTCGAATGCGAGCACACTGATTCAAAACTGATAAAAGCACATTCAGATCATACTGATGGAAAACTGCATTTCTGCAGGAACTGTATTGAAATATAAAATCTTAGCTGAATATTTACAATGAAATTAAATAATTATTCCAAACACAACCAGTTACGCTTTTTTCATAAGTTGAACGGAGAAGGCGTTCTGGTGGAAGCTAGATATTTTACTTCATAACGTGTTAAATATGGATATTTTTCTTACACAAACGCATCGTTTCACTTCAGAAGGCCTTTATTTTAGCCGTGTGGAGTATGTTTATGATGGATGGATGCTCTTTTTTGAGTAAAGATATAGAAGAGAACAAATTGCTGCATTTCTCATTCATTCTTTATGCTGTAATACACTCTAAAAAATGCTGGGTTAAAAACAACCCAAGTTGGGTTGAAAATGGACAAACCCAGCGATTGGGTTGTTTTAACCCAGCGGCTGGGTTAAATGTTTGCCCAACCTGCTGGGTAGTTTTATTTAACCCAAATATTGTTTAAAAATTACTGTATTTCTTGCTTAAAATGAACCCAAAATATGTTGGAAATTAACATTTATTAATATGTTTAATAAACAAACATTTATTAATACTTTTTTTGAATAATATTTAAACAATAAACATTTATTAAATTGCTTATTAATAAATGCTCATCTTTTTGATTATTATTGTTGCCTCTAGTAATTATGAGTCTGATTTTTAATTTCCAACCTATTTTGGGTTCATTTTAAGCCAGACATATAGTCATTTGTAAACAATTGTTGGGTTAAATAAAACTACCCAGCAGGTTGGGCAAACATTTAACCCAACTGCTGGGTCAAAACAACCCAATCGCTGGGTTTGTCCATTTTCAACCCAACTTGGGTTGTTTTTAACCCAGCATTTTTTAGAGTGTGCAGTCAGTAAAATGAAGAGAGCCTTAAAAATCAAAGTTCATCGTTTATGTAATGCTCCAAAACAGAACATAAGCATGACATTACACCCACATAACATCACAAAAACAACAGTCCAACAGAGCAGGGAGGAGGACGTGGAGCTGGAGAGAGGCGTGATGACCGAGGGAAATATCACGGAGAAGATGGAGGGAGGAGCCCAAGAGATACGGAGGACAGCCAAGACCGAAGGCCCGCGGTGGAAGTCAGAACATCACTGTTTCATGCAGAACTGCTTTATTGATGAAATTAACTCATTTAACACCGCACAAATACACTCATTGTTGAATCATTTTCCTGTTATCACTGTAAAACTGCTTTGAAACAATTTCTACTGTATAAAGCACTAAATAAATACAGGGGACTTGACTTGTTACTGCCTTTGGTTATTATTTTGGAACAAATGTAAAATAATAACTTGATGAGATTTATATGTTGTTTTAATAAATAGAACATTAATTACATAGTTTGTGTACAAATAATAAAAGAAGTCTTCTTTCTATTTTATTTTTGTAAACTGAGTCCACTGGAGGCATGCTTGCAGAACCCAAGTGGAGTTTATTTCTGGCAAACATGGCTTCAAAAACATGGACTTACCAAACAGTGGTTGAACGGGAACAAGGCAAACATGAGGGCTGAAATACACTAATGACTTAACAAGACAGACCTGTGGAACCAAACCAAAGACAACATCACACATGAAATCACATCACTCTTAGTACAAAACTCCAAACTGATCACACTTTTAACACAGCCAGTCATTCTTTCAGAACCTGATCTCATGCTTTCATTCTACATATTTTCATTTTACATAATCACCGTTTCAAACACAAGATCATTGAGAACATTTGGTGTAATCACTGAAACACAACAGTGTGATCTTCTTTCAGTTTAGTACTTTTAACAATCAGTTCATTCAATAGCAAGATACATGTTTCAAATCAGCCTCGATGCTGAAATAATTATCATTATCGTAATTATCACAGGCTACAGATGCCACTTTAGAACATTACCTAAATTACATAATTGACACAAATGTTTGGTTTATTAGATGAGGTCATGACTGCAGCCGGTGATGAGGCTCAAACCAGCACATCCAGTGCAAGTAGACTTTGACTATTTAATTTGACTTCACATTGTTTTATTTATCCGCTATATTGATGAGACCTTTTTGATGGATATTGGTTTATTTATGTCCTTTTTGTGCGCTTGAGCTTAACTGAGTTTAAAAGGTTGTTCTGTCGACCTTTGATTTATTGCAATATTGAGGTGTTCAAAATAAACATGATTTCTCATCTTACAGATCATCTGTTTCTTATTTTCACTCTCATGTCTCTCAGGACTAGTGCATCTCTGAGCCGACATTCAGCATGAGTAAAATACTTAAGTACTGTTAAAATCAGATACTTTAAGACTTTTACTCAAGTCGTATTGGAATTGGTGACTTGTAACTTGTAATAGAGTCATTTTCACTGTAAGGTATCTGTACTTTTACTNATTTAACACCGCACAAATACACTCATTGTTGAATCGTTTTCCTGTTATCACTGTAAAACTGCTTTGAAACAATTTCTACTGTATAAAGCACTAAATAAATACAGGGGACTTGACTTGTTACTGCCTTTGGTTATTATTTTGGAACAAATGTAAAATAATAACTTGATGAGATTAATATGTTGTTTTAATAAATAGAACATTAATTACATAGTTTGTGTACAAATAATAAAAGAAGTCTTCTTTCTATTTTATTTTTGTAAACTGAGGCCACTGGAGGCATGCTTGCAGAACCCAAGTGGAGTTTATTTCTGGCAAACATGGCTTCAAAAACATGGACTTACCAAACAGTGGTTGAACGGGAACAAGGCAAACATGAGGGCTGAAATACACTAATGACTTAACAAGACAGACCTGTGGAACCAAACCAAAGACAACAGCACACATGAAATCACATCACTCTTAGTACAAAACTCCAAACTGATCACACTTTTAACACAGCCAGTCATTCTTTCAGAACCTGATCTCATGCTTTCATTCTACATATTTTCATTTTACATAATCACCGTTTCAAACACAAGATCATTGAGAACATTTGGTGTAATCACCGAAACACAACAGTGTGATCTTCTTTCAGTTTAGTACTTTTAACAATCAGTTCATTCAATAGAAAGATACATGTTTCAAATCAGCCTCGATGCTGAAATAATAATCATTATCATAATTATCACAGGCTACAGATGCCACATTAGAAAATACACTTACATTACCTAAATTACATAACTGCCATAAAATTCACAATGTTTGTAATAGTATCTATTCATTGTGTTATCACACGTTATGTCATAACTGAATCTATACTGCAGTTGACCTTTACAGTAAGTGTAATTTACATGTGACTTACATGGACTTTGCCTCCTCATTTGGACGTGTGTGTGTGTGTGTGTGTGTGTGTGTGTGTGTGTGTGTGTGTGTGTGTGAGGAAAAAACAGCTCTGTTTTATTCAGAGACAAAAATATGCAATTTATTTTCAAGGACGAAAAGTAAGATGAAATTCTGATGCTTGTATTGTAAATCAGTGAGATCTTTACAACAGTATAGCAGATACTTACATAAAATGTATATCAATATCTGCCAATAATATGTCTTAGTGAGATGATATTTAAATGCTTATATTTATGATCAAAGCTCTGTATTTTTAAAACATGCAATACAATGATGATTGAGAAATGAACAAATAAACCTTCCTTAAAAGCCAGATGATCATATTTGAGACTCATGATTTTTCAAAAAAATGATGTCTGGATAATCAAGTAAACTTATGTTCCTAAAAGTTAGGGAATACTTTATACTTTAGACATTCTACTATAGGCATATATACACCATATGAGCACTGACAGGTGAAGTGAATAACACTGATTCTCTCTTCATCACGGCACCTGTTAGTGGGTGGATATAATAGGCAGCAAGTGAACATTTTGTCCTCAAAGTTGGATTTGAGCGAGTTTGACAAGGGCCAAATTGTGATGCAAGACGACTGGGTCAGAGCATCTCCAAAACTGCAGCTCTTGTGGGGTGTTCCCGGTCTGCAGTGGTCAGTATCTATCAAAAGTGCTCCAAGGAAGGAACAGTGGTAAACTGGAGACAGGATCATGGGCGGCCGAGGCTCATTGATGCACGTGGTGTGCGAAGGCTGGCCTGTGTGGTCCGATCCAACGGACGAGCTACTGTAGCTCAAACTGCTCAAGAAGTTAATGCTGGTTCTGATAGAAAGGTGTCAGAATACACAGTGCATCACAGTTTGTTGCGTATGGAGCTGCAGACCAGTCAGGGTGCCCATGCTGACCCCTGTCCACCGCCGAAAGAGCCAACAGTGAACACGTGAGCATCAGAACTGGAAATGAAAGCTCTAGTGTAAGTTCTGCTGGAAAGACTCTGTTACATCACTTATTAGTTTAGATCTAACCAATCATTTTCTAACACTTGAGGTATAAAAGATCGGTACTTGCACATGTCTGAGTTCGCAGATGTTGACGCCAACCTCCAACACCACCAGGATGTTTACTGTCCATACCTCCCAGGGGGTCGGCTATGCCCCTGCCTTTCCTCTCCAGGCAGGATCTGCAGAGCCTACGACCCTCAGGATGTGTGCTACGGACGGGGCCTATGCCAAATAACTTTATCTCATATTTAGCTTACTGATTGTTAATAGGTTACATTGTTACGTTATCTTGCCTTTTTATCAGTCTTTCTGGTAGAACTGGGCTTTATTCCTGCTTGACAAAACTAACTCCTAACAAAAGGGCCTGTCACACGTCTATTTATAGCCTCTGATGTGCACATTTCAAAGACATAATCAGACGTTATTTAGGCCAAAATCTTAGTGTGTTTGCCAAAGTTGTTTTTAAAGATGTTTTCCGATAGCTCTAATCAGCACAGCACTGAGAGTAGCTTTTGAAAGGGAACATATTTCCAGTCTTACAGTGGTCAGCATAGGCTAAATGCAAATGTGGATGAAATAGCCTACTAGAGAATCAAAACTAAATGTTGTATCCACCATGATAAATGTAAAGAATCACATTCTAAAACACACATTAAACTAAAGGTTCCTCAAACTATTCCTGAACCTTTTTTTTTTGAACATTGTAAAGTATGTTTTATAGACCGCAAATAAAGTTTTTCTTCAAATGTGACATATGTGAATGGTTCTTTTTTTTTTTTTTTCTCGGATTGAAATATATGGAGGGCA